>JAWPHD010015845.1:0-53023 GCA_037043455.1 Cyrtodaria siliqua
GTATGTTAATTGTTACTTTTTTAAATGTCTGTTTTTCTTTAAGTATTTGTCGAAGACCTTTGAAATTTATCATACATTACCAGTTATATCTGTGCGTTACAAGATTCAGAATTTAAGCATGGTAGATGAAAAGGTATTGTCTTAGAAATTAACATTTTAAGCTAACGTGTAAAATTAATTTAATGATAAATGGACATTAAATGGAAGGGCAGTCTTATGAAATAGCGTTTTTGGATGATCAATATTTTCACTAAATATTGTACAAAATTGTACAATAATGTGTTGAATATGAAATTTAAACTCAGAAGGACTAGGATTTGTATTAAAATATGAAAACATATTAACATGATTAATACTATGAGAATAATTACGACATTTAAAAGATATTATAACATTTCCGTAAACAAAATGAAGAAAATCGGTGTTATTTCTGCTAAAATTAAGGGATATGCATTCACTCATATCTGGTTTGCAGCAAGACCTTTCTGAATTCTTGACAATCATTTTCATGGATTATGGACAAATAACAACAGATGGCGCACAAGAAAATTTAAAAGCATAGAATTATTCAAATAATTTTTACAACGTTTTGTAACAAGGACATTTTCAGAGATCCAGTACCCAAAAGGTGTTTTAGGGGGAGATAATTCAGGGGTAGAAATAACCGGAAATATTTCATTTTTGTTGTGGAATTTAAGAGAGCGAACCCGATAGTACTATAAATACACTACTTTATCTCATTGTAATATCCAGTTCAAAGGATATATGCCTAGTGACAGAACTTTTTGAAGTACCCTCGTAGTAATAACTTCATTCTGCAAGATACAACATTGTATTTAAAGTCGGTATGACATATACTGAAAGGAAAAAGAAACGCATAATGGTTATTTCCGCTATATATTGTATGTTTAATATGCAACTGCTAATCGAATGGTACAGGGCGACATTCGGCCTGTCCTTTCGGAAAGAAGGTTTAAACAGCACCGAACACACCAGTGGTTACCCCTTTAGAGTTTCATTATCGACAGAATGCGCATTTGGCTCAAGCAGGCGAGCAAACTTAAGCTTAAAACGTTGTAATCTCTTGACATTAAACTCAATACTGAAATGATTTTTTCAAGCGAAACTTCAACATTTATGAATTTCGTGAAACAAAGTGTACTTCGATTAAAAGGTCTACTACATGACAGAGTTGTCCTTTCTGTAATTAGTTGTAGCCCCCCATTTTTTTTTACAAAACCCCTTCAGATATATCTGGAATATTACCTGGAATTAGGAGTATATAATAGTGTAGTATAGGCAATTTTTTGATTATGCGTTTCTTTTTCCTTTCAGTATATATATATACTGAGCAAAAATACCAATATATTTAGACACAGTGAAATTATATTTTATTTAATCTTATATGCCAATACCTTTGTTAAATGCCAGCACTGTCATGAAAACAATTTTCTTTGAATCAAACTTGTGGGCAAACTTATTCCCCTTGATTTGGTTTAAACAGCATTTCCGGGTCTTGTGGTTAAAACTTTGAGTTAACACAGTTTTGTTATATTGAAATAAATAGAGAATGACCTCATCACCACAAAAACAGAGAAACGACGCTGATCTTTTCACTCATTTTTGCACCATATCCCTTTATAATAAAAATATAGTGATTTCGCAATTTGAATAAAACATGTTTTAGCAGCAACAGACAAACTTTGGTTTTTGATGATTATTAATATTGATCAGAATGATTGAGTGATAAGTATAAAATGATGAAATTGTATCTATATTGGTGTACAAAGTGTAACAAAGTCAACCCTATGCAAATCACAGCTTAAAAGAGGGACGTTTCTATTTTTGCTGAGTATACTAAAACATTTGCAATGAAGAACTAAATCCACTCGATTGTACTCAGCTGTACCGGGATTCTCTGGCAGGCAGTCACGAAACCGAGCTGATGTCATAGTTTGTTGTCCATGCCTGTGGAACGACTGCAGTATATGTATAGCTAAGAGAATAATAGTTATTTTTAACGGTAAATAAAACTTCGAAATATAATGAACTACATACATTCATTAGAATCGAAGTAAGTTAAGCCAGTTAGATGTATTTCAAGCCATACTTTGACATTGTTACCACACGTCTTTCAAAGCGACAGAAATCGAGGGATGAACATAACAGTTTTATCTTCCTCTTTAATAATATGTAGTTGCCCCGTTTGGTTATGGGGCAAAAAATAGGGCCACTGCAGATCCCGTTGGAGGGGAAGGCAGAGGGGTAGACCTCCCCCCACCCCCAAATTCATGTTCATTTTATCATTTTTTGTTCATGCTCATTAAAGGTCTTCATCATAACCCCTGCATTGTTTCAGGTGCTATCTCGCTCATATCACTAGAGTAGTGGCAGAAAAACTATAACATGGCTCCAGCGTAAATAGAATTTGCAGCAACTCTGCAATTCAGGGTGAGAAGGTTCTAGGCCCGTTCTCCATATTTTATCTCAATGTACATGGAGGATGAGCCTGGCATGTTCATTCCTGTTAGGGCCATATAACCTGTCATGTGTTGGTGCGCCTTAAAACCCCAATTCAGTTCAATAATATGTAGTTAGGGGAGTGTTGAATCATCAAGGTACTAGAACTGGATAACATTAACCCTTAACCCGCTACATACATTGTATCCTTGCTAGTCGGATGACTAATTTTCTGGAGAAAGATAGACACATTTATACTTCCTACTTTTTTGAAATGAAAAACCCAATTTCTCCCTTTCTGGAGCCCTACTTTATCCCTTTTATTTTATTTTGCTTGCGGGCCCTTGAAAGCGTGCATACTGTGTACGTGCCAAGTTTAATATAAGTAATTAACCATCAACCCGCTAAGCACCACTATAATAGCCTTTGCGTCCATTGTAAACCCAGAATCACAGTACAGTATTACGGTACAGTAACTTCCGCTCATCGTTTATTATAACACTTACCATATCGAAAGTACAACGTATGTTATAATCACTGTATTGATTGTGCTGTACGGAAACTTTATACTTACTCACTTTTTATATCTCGTTATTAATATCACTTTAAATGTAGTTTTAATTGAACAATCGTAACACTTAAATATTTACCCATGTATACGTAATTTTATAAATAATGAACGGAATGTACGGATGACTGCATGGTTGTATGCACCTATCTGTGGATACGTGTCTGTGTTTCACCCGCCGGTGATGGGTTGGGGGTCGGTGCGGGCATAATTATGGAACTCAACTGTTTAAATTGAAAAGATCCATAGCCTAGGAATAACATCTTTGTCAAATTCCTCAGTTTGTTGATTTATAATAAATATTAATTTTAGATCCCCAATTGAAAAATACATGTGCGTACCGTACCGCAGGTACATTTTACATTTGATAAATTCTTTAAATATTATTCGTTACTGGGCTCTGTCTAAATTCCCTACCACAGTGACATCGTTGTCGGTCTAATGCCCACTATCTGGAATTCGTTGGTGTCCAATTCCTCTGGGTATGCCTGCCAACGCCGCCCTCCCTCCCCCAGCCCACCGACGTCTTGTGGGGGAAAACATTGGTAGGTGCATTGCTCGCGAACATTGTTCATATTACATCTAATGTATGTTTAGATTTAATAATGTTATACCTGTTTATATGTGACATTTATATTTTATAATGTTATACCTGTGTGTGTGTATCTATATGTGGCAAGTTGTTATAATAAACAATATAAAGTGATAACCTTCATTATTTTTACGTTTCATGTATGTATACTGGTAATCACTATTAGCGGTGATAATCTCCGTAATAGAGCACCTGCTGTTTCCGAGCTTCCGGTACGTACGGTATGGCTTTTACCACCCAACCAGCATGTCACGTGATATGTATAATATTTACCATAACGGGAACGTTTTATATTAAAACAGATTTTTTTTAATTATGTACTTATTACACGAAATATGAGCATGAACACATCAGAGACGAAATACGATAACATTATTAAAGGGGTTACATCAGGCGTTTCGTGAGGGACTTTGTGGTCCGACTTAAAATGGGGAAATAATATTTAATGTTCTAAAGGGCCTAAACATTAAAATATGAGCCTTAAATTGACCTCTTATTTACAAGGAAATTTAATCCAAGCATTTAACACCCGATGAACTCAAATTTTGAAATAAATATATTTATTGTATACTTTCATATTGTCCCGTTTAGTTTGCATTGAGCTAAGCGTGCAATATTCTACGATATTGCACGGGAACTTTTGCTCGTGCTTGCTAAGAGCCGCGAAATAGAAATAAGGAACTACTTTCAAATAAAAATAACGGAATCCTTCCTATAGTGTCAACAAAAAAATACGTGTTTTTTTACAACCTTTTATGGCAAAAATTGATAAAATAATTCAAATGGTCACTCACCCACTGTTTTTAGCTCTACTGATCAGAGATCAGCAGAGCTTATGCCGTGGTGCGGCGTCCGTCGTCCGTCTGTCCGTCTGTCCGTCCGTCCGTTAACTTTTTTTTTGTAGCGACTACTCCTCTGAAACTACTGAATAGATTTTTATGAAACTTTACAGAAATGTTGCCCATGAAGTCTAGTTGATCCCAGCAAAAATTCATGTAGATGTGAAATCCAAGATGGCCGCCAAATCTAAAAATAGTTTTTTAAAAAACAAGTTTGTAGCGACTACTTCTTGAAAACTCTAAGGGATATTGCTATGGGACTTTTTCTGAAATGATCAGCATGACATGATGTTGGTCCTTGTCGAAAATCGTTTTGATTCGACGTTAAACATGGCTGCCAGCGGCCATCTTTGTTTACATAGAGTTATATAATGAAAACTTGTAGCGACTACTCCTCTGAAACTACTTGACGGATTTTCATGAAACTTCACAGGAATGTTGCTCTTGATGTCTAATTAATCCTAGCGAAATTTCAGGTCGGCCGGAAATTCAAGATGGCCGCCACGGCTAAAAATAGATTTTTAAAAAATAAGTTTGTAGCGACTACTTCTTGAAAACTATAAGAGATATTGATATGGGACTTTTTCTAAAATGATGAGCATGACATGATGTTGATCCTAGTCAAAAATCGTTATGATTCAACGTTAAACATGGCTGCCAGCGGCCATCTTTGTTTACATAGAGTTATATAGTAAAAACTTGTAGCGACTACTTCTCTGAAACTACTTGGCGGATTGTCATGAAACTTTACAGGAATGTTGCTCTTGATGTCTAATTGATCCTAGAAAAATTTCAGGTCGGCCGGAAATTCAAGATGGCCGTCACAGCTAAAAATAGATTTTTAAAAAATAAGTTTGTAGCGACTACTTCTTGAAAACTATAAGTGATATTGATATGGGACTTTTCTAAAATGATCAGCATGACATGATGTAGATCCTTGTGGAAAATTATTTTGATTCGACGTTAAACATGGCTGCCAGTGGCCATCTTTGGTTACATAGAGTTATGTAGTAAAAACTTGTAGCGACTACTCCTCTGAAACAACTTGACGGATTGTCATGAAACTTCACAGGAATGTTGCTCTTGATGTCTAATTGATCCTAGAAAAATTTCAGGTCGGCCGGAAATTCAAGATGGTCGTAACAGCTAAAAATAGATTTTTAAAAAATAAGTTTGTAGAGACTACTTCTTGAAAACTATATGTGATATTGATATGGGACTTTTTCTAAAATGATCAGCATGACATGATGTAGATCCTTGTGGAAAATTATTTTGATTCGACTTTAAACATGGCTGCCAGTGGCCATCTTTGGTTACATAGAGTTATATAGTAAAAACTTGTAGCGACTACTCCTCTGAAACAACTTGACGGATGTTCATGAAACTTCACAGGAATGTTGCTCTTGATGTCTAGTTGATCCTAGAAAAATTTCAGGTCGGCCGAAAATTCAAGATGGCCGCCACAGCTAAAAATAGATTTAAAATAAATAAGTTTGTAGCGACTACTTCTTCAAAACAATAAGAGATATTGATATGGGACTTTTTTCTAAAATGATCAGTATGACATGATGTTGATCCTTGTCGAAAATCGTTTTGATTTGACGTTAAACATGGCTGCAGCGGCCATTTTTGTTTACATAGAGTTATATAATGAAAACTTGTAGCGACTACTTCTCTGAAACTACTTGACGGATTTTCATGAAACTTCACAGGAATGTTGCTCTTAATGTCTTATTGATCTTAGCAAAATTTCAGGTCGGCCGGAAATTCAAGATGGCCGCCACGGTTAAAAATAGATTTTCAAAAAACAAGTCTGTAGCGACTACTTCCTGAAATCAAAATCAATCAGTAGAACTTCAAGGTCATTGACCTCTTGTTAACGTTATCGAATGGTAAACAAACTTCCGAAAATCGCTTGATGTTTTTAATGACGTCATCCAACGTCGACGTCGTTTTCGCGCAAAATAATCATCCACACAAAATGAAAATGAATGGCAAGATAGGAATTCCATCAAAAGCTATAAAAATAACACAAATACAATGAAAAGTAATAGTCATACAATTAACATTGATCAAAAACAATATGAAAGTATACAATAAAAAGGTTATTGAATTTGTATGGCTAATCGTTGTTTTGGCGCAGGACGACGCGAGTCGTCCTTTGCCAAAACAACTCGTTCCAAGTAATATTTAGCCATACAAATGCAATAACCTATAATATTTTTTAATTTTTTTTAATTTTTTAAATATTTTATTTTTTTAAATTTGTTATTTTTTTTTTAAATTATGTTTAAATCAAGGATTTGTACAAATATATCTGTTGGTTTCATATTGCTCCAAGGTCAAGGTCACACTTACAGGTCACTTCGGGGGCATTTGTCAATTACTGTGACATTTCTTGTTTAAAATAAATATTACAATATAAAAAGACTTACTCCCTTTAATATATAAAATATATTCCGGATTCTTGTCATTGGCTGAGACAGCCTGCAGCGGCGTAGCGTGGCATACTCAAATACTCAGTAACACTGAACAATCTAATAAACACAACTAACAAAAAAAAAATGAATTAAAAGTGAAGGTAGAGGGATATTGTACTGCCCCTACCCCACATACCCATCCCACATACGTGAGTATGTTGGAAAAAGGACACGCTACGCCCCTGACAGAAACACCTGCTATCCAAGATATACAGAAAGGTAGAAAGACAATACATTTATATATAAACAAAGAGGGAAACTTCATCATTATATGGACGAACTAAATGCGGATAGTCAGAAATACTTTAATAAAACAAAAACATTACGGTCACGTGGTTCCAGTTTCAAATTTGTTTCTGCACAACCTGTCAAGACGTTTGCATTTACAATCAAGTGTCTTAGACATTAAACACTCCAAGTTCATTGGTGCCGGCACAGCGTTATGTGACGTCACGTACTCCTTAGACGGTAACTCGGGCATTTAACGGTCGCAAATGTGAGACAATAGTGAATGGATTAACGCGTTACGTTTTAGTTGCCTTAGAATGATTGTTATGCTCCTCAAAGGTTTTGGCGGAGAATATAGTCGCCGCTTTGTCCATCCTTCCATCCGTTCGTCCTTCCGGACGTCCTTCCGTTCGTCCCATTCTTGCCGGAGTATAACATCAAAACTGATGGGACTGCAATGTAACTACACACAATGATAGAGGGTAATGAGAGGACAAGAACCGTAGCTATGTCTTCATTCAAATTATATATATTGCTCTTTGTAATTGTATACTTATAGTTCTTGTATATTATTATTATTATTATTCAGTTCTCCAGACTAGTCTCTTTTGAACTCCTGGCCGAATTTTGGCGGGGATGATGAGTACCAAGCCTAGTTGCGCGTATCATCGCCGTGTTCCGGTTGAATGATTTTTGACAGTGTTATGGCCCTTTAAAGGTTTTAATACACTAACGTTGTACAGGCTAGTTCTCCTGAACTCCCGGCTGGACTTCAGTGAAACTTGGCATGAATGATCAGTACCAAGCCTGGTTGCGCATATTATTGTCATGTTCCGGTTGAATGATTGTTGTCCTCTTGGACCTCTTGTTTATATAAACTTCAGGAGTGAAAGTAGGCAGCGTATACAATTAAAAGGGGTAACAATAATGTTGACCGTTGACCCGGTGTTAGAATACAACTGAAGAAATGTTTCTTCCTGATATTCACCCCGTGTGATTTCCGGGGGCCCCCGGTTGGTCACGGGGCAAAGAATAGGGCCACTGCAGATCCCTTTGGAGGGGTAGGCAGAGGGGTAGAATCCCCCCCAAATTCATGTTCATTTTATCATTTTTTGTTCATGTTCATTAAAGGTCTTCATCATGATCCCTGCATTGTTTCAGGTGCTATCTCGCTCGCATCAAAAGAGCAGTGGCAGAAAAACAATAACGTGGCTCCAGCGTAAATGGAGTTTCTACAATAGAATTTTCAGCAACTCTTAATCAGGGTGAGAAGGTTCTAGGCCCATTTTCTATATTTTATCTCGATGTACATGGAAGATGAGCCTGGCATGTCCTTTGCCTTTAGGCGCCATATAACCTTTTCATGTGTTGGTGCGCCTTAAACCCCCAATTCAATCAACTGATATTCACCCCCACCCCCACCCACATCCCCATTTCCTTTTTGATGTTAATAGCAGATGTTTATTATAATTTGCATGATAAAGTAAGTTTCCCAGAATTTTAACAAGGTTTGAGATTTTAACACTCACTTTACTATGGAAGGGCTATGGCGACTCATTTAGGCTATTATAACGTTTACATTACATTATGATTTCAGTAATATCTTCCATACTGCAAGTTACGTGATAAATACATAAATTAGTGTAGGGGTGTGAGATGCATACAGCTGCGTATGATTTTGCCGTATTGAACAAAGTGTTCGTCGTCCACAGAGGATTTAAAGTACCAGGACCAATCAATGTCAAGAAAAACAAAGATCAAATCAAAAACAGGATGCTATATGAGACGTTCAAAGATGAGCTCAGCATACGTTATTCGAGTTCTACAGATCGATGTTAAATATTCAGAAACGTTCATGTCGCTCGATTTTGTTTAACATATAAAACAGATTAACAACCGAGTCAGTATTAAATATATATATATAGATATATATTCTTTTTCTCCCTTTTCTCTATTATTT
The DNA here is from genome assembly GCA_037043455.1 of Cyrtodaria siliqua. Taxonomy (NCBI): domain Eukaryota; kingdom Metazoa; phylum Mollusca; class Bivalvia; order Adapedonta; family Hiatellidae; genus Cyrtodaria; species Cyrtodaria siliqua. The sequence goes on from JAWPHD010015845.1 coordinate 9,128, forward strand.
TCCAAGGAATAAACTCTTGTCAACTAGGGCAAAACGCAATTTCTTTGCTCTGCCATCCGTGACCTCTTAGTATAAACTGCTCAGTTTACTAAGGTATCTACCACGACCACTTTTGAGCGAGCAATTTCTCTCAGTAATTGCCATTTCGCAAACTAGCGCAACAATGACTGTACTAAACACTAATTAATTTTAATAACATCAAATACAAACAGTTTGCGTAATTTTAGTAAAACGTTGAAGTTTAAGTCCGATTATCCGCCGTATTGGTCGACGGAATTGGTCGGGATAATCACTGTAAATGTTTCAACTAATATTTTTTTTATCTCACCTGTTTTTGAAAACTACTTTAAGGAAATATCTAACCTGTATAGATGTCCGTCTTTTTTATCGGCTCGGTATCCCTCTGTCATCAAAGATACACGTTGTACGATGTGAGGGAGAGACTGGAAGGAAACGTAAGAATTCGCGAACCCTACTCTTACTAACGAATAGATTAATATAGTTCTCTACCGTGCTCCGAGGATGGAATCGGATACACGGGACCGCCCAGTTTACGTCCCTATCAGACGGACGAAGCTAGGGGAGAAAATATCTTGTCCAAGAACACATCGACTGAACTCAATGGCGCCGGTGAGGCTTGGACCCGGGTCCTCAGGATTTCACGTCGAGCGTGCTAGCCTATCCAATAGGCGACACAAGCCCACTAGATCGATCCAGGGTACATATATTTACCGCTAGAGTGGTATGTATGTATGTATAGAAATAATGGTGGACTTCCGGACTTTGCAAGATATGTCAGCCAAGCTTCATAACCCCTACGTGTAAGTATTATATTATAGTAGGAGTTATTTCCCTTTTACCACTAGTATTCAGTACAAATCAATATATATATATATATAGATACTGGTTTGTCCAGTGGTCACTTTGTTTCTATTAATAAATGTTTCGTTCTCGCCGTTCTGTTCTAACACATTAACTTGGGCACTCTTCTAGAAGATGTCAAGGGAGTAGCATCTCAACTCTACGATAGTTAGCCGTTAGAAATACATAGTATTTAGTTTGCTAATACAGACAAAGACAGTTGATAATTATGTATCAACATAGCTTTTAAAGTGCCATTGCCTGGCTGTTTTTCTCAACCATAATAAAAGTAGAACTTGTATCTTCCTCGTGGTTATCAATTACGGCCATGTAAGGAACACCTCTCAGCAGGTATTACCTTTAAATAAAAAGATAGAGACAAGCCAGGGGACCAAAATTTCCTGGTGAAATGAGGCCCTAAAAGGGGTACCCCAATTGTTAAATATAAAACTATTATTAATCTTAATAATGTGTTCGTGTCGTAAAAAAGTTTCGAATGTAAGTATAAAAAAATATAAAAAACGTAACAATATAATATTGAAAGTCTTTTTACTTATTTACCGTCTTTGTTAAGCATAATAAGTATGATGCACACAAAAGGGGCATTTTTTAATTAAGCAGCGTTCAAATATGAGCTATTCAAATATATTACCATTCGACTGCCTGCCTTCCTTAATATTTGCTTTAAAATACTTCTCAGCAACGGCTCGGCTAATTTTGACCATGTACAATCCTTAGATTAGTGTCAAGTTTGTTAAGAGTGCCGAGATGGCCTCTGTTACTAATATAAACTAAGATAAACATAGTAGATAACAATAAAACATCTTCTCAGAAACTGAAAACACTGTTTTCGACAGATATTGTTTAGAAGTGATAGCCTAAGGTAATAAACTATAAAGCTTTTTCAAATGAACTGGTCAAAAATGGCCATACACACTGGGCGGGGGAGTAAGAGGGTGTGGGGTTTGTATAGTGAGAGTTCACATGTTTTCCATAGACTTACATCGGGAACACTTGAGAATTCTACTACGAAAACACAAATTATAGGGTGCTAATACTTCGCATGTAGCATTAGCTGATGATCAAGTTTGTTCAAATGGTGACCCTGAGGTCAGGTTTGCTCCCTTCGTGCTGTGACCTCAGAGCTCACAGTGTTACACGATTAGGATTAAGGGTCTTGTAGTCTTGAAAGAAGCCATATATTTGAATCAATGTTCTTCTATTTGTTTTCGTCTGTTACACATTTTAATGGCCAAGACAACTACTTGAGGGGGTCATACACACTCCGTACTCTGGACCCTCCACCCCCTGTCATATTTATGTGGAGAGGGATGGGGGATGGAGACGTCTTTTTGTCTGTTAGCGAACAAGAACATACTCTTTGACATTGGTAGAGTGAGGGGATACACACTCCATAATCTTGAACCCTCCATCCTCTCATATCAATGCGGGTCTGTTCCCCACCCACCTCCCCACCCCCATCACCGTTCTTACGCCAAGCTATGTGATAGTATTGTCATTATTGTCTACTTTATACATCATGTATAGTATCATGTATATTATTAACTGGGAGCTCGACTTGTAAAGTTAGAAAGTGTCGATTCTTACGGATGGCGGGAGGTAGGTCTTTCTCGTTATTACGTGAACTTTTCTCGTTATTACGAAGTTTTTTCTCGTTATTACGAGATTCCATACTGGTTCTACCCAGGAAACATGGGATGATCTGCCTCTACCACACACAAATCAAACGTACATATATGGCCTAACTTATGCTGTGACGTAAAACATTTAAACAAACAAACAAATTATTAACCGATTGCCATTACTAAATGCCAACTTTAGGGAACGTCTCTGGTATGTCGTCATGTTTTAATTGATAGGCAAGATATTGTGCTATGATATGACCTAGATGAAGTAATGTGCAAAAACGTAAATAACCTTCTACGTATTTCTAATCTTATGTTGACTCATGTATTGAATCACGTCACATAGGTTATCTTCAACTATTGGCAATGAATATAAAGATATGCAAATTAGTTGACTAAATCAAACATATTCTCGTCACGAAGAGTTACATTACTTCTAGCATATTAATATATATAAATGAACACATCCATTAATAGAAAATCCAACACGAGGAAAAACTGTTTTTATCGGAATCGAGGCTCTGGCAAGGTTCGAGCCTCGGTTCCGATTAAAACAGTTATACCGAGGGTTGGCATTTTCTTATCAGAACCGGGTACCCATCTTGATTCATTTACATTCTGTGCGTTGAAGTCGCCAACTACTAACGTGTTGCATGTTAGTTACACAATGACGTAATGCAATTGTGTGTATTGATATCAGCGTGCGACTTTTACCTTCCCCCATGTGTAAGATCAGGCTTTTCATCATCAATGTAAAACACGTACAACCGTATCCGGTATGAAAGAAAGGTTGTTGCTTCAACTTGATATACTACCCACTAAGTAAGCAACTATTACTTACCATAAGGACGGATTACCAGGCTCGTCCTATTGTGGGCTAAATGCTCTTCAGTTGCGCCGAAACTCCAATGCCCTCGGACTAAGTTTGGGTCCAGACACAGCTGGATCACATTTTTGGGCTACGCTAGCTGAGGCATCAAAAGGCATCAAAAGGATATCATGAACTTATTCGGTGTAAAATAGCCAGCTCTAGTCGTTGTAGGTGCTTGAAGACCAACCTCTTCCGCTATGCTTCTACAATGGCCAGTGTGAATGTCAGTTGAAATGAAAGAACATGCATTATCACTTACATAATTGTTCTACCAAGGTAACCGTCAGGACTATCGCGTATAAATTTATTAAAGATTGAATACACTTGGCAAAGAATTGGCGCAAAAATAATATAGAGCAAAGATGTCATCAAAGTCAAATCTTATCAACTGAAACAGTGTTCTAAAAATATGTATAACAAAATAGTAAAACAAAATATATAACAAGAGCTGACAGTGCACTTGTTCATTGAGGCCTTGTTTATTTTGTGGGGGAAACTAAGTTAACAAAGGGGCATATATTCATAACAGATTAACGGCACGAAAGTGAATACATGTGTAAAGTCCTTTAAACGGTTTATTCGAAGTGAGCTTAACGTAAAAGGTTAAGGACCCTGATGCCGGGTCGAGTAGAATGGCATCAGGTCGAGTAGAATGGCATCAGGTCGAGTAGAATTGCTCGCATTTTCTTCGAAAAGTCGAGCTAATAGGTTACATTGCACCATTGATTTTCCTTCTTTGTTTTATATAGGACGAATGTATGTCGAGACAAAAAATGCGAATTTTTCTCCGTAGAAAATGTTAAAACACATATCAATCAAACGATCGACCGCCAATATAAACATGCAGTAACAACAGGGTGTCATGTATCATGTAAGAAAAAGACAATCTGTTGAATGACGTCACGTTCTATTTTGACACGTCACATATTGAATTACCCCATTTCTATTTTCGCTTTACTGTCTATGTCAATTATAATTAAATATCTCAAACACTCACATATGTTCCCAGTTCATCATTCGGATGAATTATAGGTAATAATAACAAAAGGCAATCAAAAATGTCCATTTTGTATCCCTAGTAAGGCAGGGAAACGTTTTTTATTAGGAACTATTTGACTATACACCACGGAAGCACAAACGCAATGGTGTAATTACGCCTAATAATGACAACCTTTTAAACCATAAGTGTATTGATTTCTCATAATACATCACTTTAATTTATATTAATGAATAGAATGTAATTTCATGAAAACATTGTAATATATACCATTTTGTTAAAGATAGATTTATATTGATTTAAATATTATTAGAACTAACAAACCCTTACTGAGTCAGCTTTAACTGAATTGCACAATAAAAACCTCAACACACAATAATGTGTGTACACAGATTATGTATTGCTGTTTTAATGCAAATTAATGAGTATTTATATTAATAATTGATATGATAAATCTTCACTATTTTGTGAAGGAATCAATGTTTTTATCATTCCATATACTAATGTTATGAAAACATAAAATTAGTATGTGGAATGATATAATTTGTGAACAAGAATCATTTTATAAAGCAAAAAGGTGTTCTCCTTTAATAATGTGTTTAAGCAGGAAATGCCCCCTTTAGGGCCTCAATGGTATATTTTTGTTAAAGTGGTATTACTAAGCTTGTTTGAACAGCTTTAAACTTGGAGCTTAGTAAATAAATCGATGTAATAGATATAAATCTATGTCAGTTGCCATGAAATATGGTTATTACACATTCTTAAAATTCATACAGACCAGGTGATATGTTATACTGGCATTATAGCAGCAACATTGTAGTTATATTGTATTCATCCTCTATGAAGATATCAATGTATTGTATTAAATAAGTACGTAAAACACATAATTTGCGAAGATGCGGTTATTTTTATAAATTAAAAATATCCGTTTTTATCTGTCAATGGTGTTTAAGCAATAAATCATCCCTTTTGGGCCTCAATGCCATACTGTTGTTGCTATGGTGACACATACATATTTGAAATGATAGTACAATAATTAAATGGTACTTACAATGTTATAAATGTAAAAAGTATACATTACTTTGATACGAGATCCAGTAAAAGCAGTTTATTGTTTTTTTTATCTGGAAAACATCAGATACCCCTTTTAGGGCCTCATTGTACTGGTATAGAGGGGTGCTAACGCATGTCTCCTGTATTTTATTTAAAGTACATATCCTAATGTATGACCATGCAACGTTTCATACTTTCTTCCGGAAGTCCACAATTTAACCCTATATTGCTTATACATACCAGACTACGCTGCGGGTTCGAATCACACTGTAAACTGTAAGTGAGGAAATGTCGATTCTTACGGATGGCGGGAGATGTACAGTACTGGTTCTACCCAGGAAAAGTGGGTTGTCTGCCTCCACAAATAAACATCGACCGTCATAATATAACCTGACATGTTGAAAAGACGTAAAATACCATACAAACAAACAAATAAATAAACATGTACTTTACGCATTATAAAAATCAAAAACAGAACTCCAGATAACATTGTTATTAAGACGCAGTGTAAAACTTGTTTATATGCATGTACAATGTAAAATTTAAGGTAAAATAAGGCAAAACACTAAATATAAGTCAAATGAATGAAAGAATTGAGTGAATGGATGAATAAATGAATAGATGAATCAGTTAATGGATGAATAAATTAATGGATGCAAAAATGAATGGATGAATAAATAAATAAATGAATGGATGAATAAATGAACGGTGTCTTGCACCCTTTTATCAGTGAGGTCATATCTGGTTGTGAGCAAAATCTGCGAGGCTTGCTTGTTTTCAAGACAAACGTCTAGAGAAGTCCTCCTGAACAAAGTTTGACTTTTGCGATACACTGGTAAGGTTTCTGATTGGCTGAGACAGGAACACCTGCTATCCAAGATATACAGAAAGGCAGAAGGCATTAAATATATATATAACCAAAGAGGAAAACTTCAGCATTATATCGACGAACTAAATGCGGATGGGAAGAAATACTTTAATAAAATAAAAACGTCACGTGGTTCCAGTTTCAAATGTGTTTCTTCACAACTTGTCAAGACGTTTGTATTTACAATCAAGCGTCGAAGATGATCAAGACTAGAGCAAACATAGCAGTAATGGAGCTAAAGATGATTACTGGAAACATGTTCTCGGTCCCCACCAAGTTTTCGATCACGTTGGTGTAGTCTTGATCATGTGCAACGCTTGATTTTAAATACAAACGTCTTGAGCTTTTGTGCAGAAAAATATTGAAACCGGAACCACATGTTCGTTATGTTTTGTTTTTTTCATTCTTAAAGTATTATTGACCATCCACATTAAGTTCATCTATATCGTGGATATCATCTGGTAATAACTCATGAATATGAATGTGTCACGTGTGAAGTAGTTTCAAATCGACGAACACCCCAAAAGTCTGTATATAAGGCAGAAATCGATGCGTAAAATTTCACATTTTTATTTGGCCTTTACGTGATAAAAAAATAGTTGCCCGGAACGGGATTTGAACCACAGCCTTGCACTTTTAAATTTTGAAGGATGTACGTTGAACGACTATTTATTGGTATGTTGTAGCGTTTTTAACACTAAATGGACATTACGTAATAACTAGCGCGCACACACAAACTCATCAAGCGCTAAATAACAAATCCAGATATGGTTGTTTTGAGGAGAAGTATATATTAGTTTCATATTGATAGCATATCGTATTACACCAGGCAATGTTAATTTACACGTGCAACAAGATGGACTATATATCTGTTGATCCATCTTGAGTTGTGTTTAAATATGTTCAGTTATTTTGCCTCATAATCAATGGTAGTTAGTATACTATTTCCTCAAGTAGAGTTGTAGTTCAGTTTCTGTGGGTAGAGTACCTGACTTGAAGTCAGAAGGTCGTGTGTTCAAGCCCCGAAAGAGGCTAACTTTTTTTAACTGTGTATAGGTACGATGTGCACTGGTCGATGTATATACAGTAAATGATTTCCAGCGAGATGCGTGAAGTTGGCTCAACATACGACAATCGACATACGACATTCGACATACAACATTCTACATACGACATTCGACATTCAAAAACATCCTTCAAAGTGAATTTCGTTTCACGCGACATACAACATTCGATGACATTCAACATACGACATTCGACATTATGACATTAAAAAACATCTTTCAGAGTGAAATGACATTCACCTTGAATGTTATTTTTGAATGTCGTATGTCTCTTAAATATCCGATTTCGACATGAGCTGATGAACATGAAGTTACAAATAAAGACACGCCTACAAAGAAGATATCGATTGAAATCTCGGTAAAATGGCTGCCGCATCAAAACAACATTATAGGAAGGCTTCTGTGTTAGAATAGCATGTGTGAGTGTTGTATGTCACGGTTAACACGCCAGGCACCATGCAAAATCGACGATACTATACTACGATATATCGTCTTATAAAAGCTGAATATGAGTCGTTCGCTTCTGAAGCTTAAAATACAAGTTCCGTCAAAAATCACAACCACTGAAGCAGTCGCCATCGCCGCCATCACAATTGCACCACCCGTCACCACACGTGTGTTTCAATTCTTCAGCACACAAACACATCTCGCAGCAACATATCATACCCGTAACGCCACCACTGTCGTCGATGTTGGATGGTTGATTCTGTCTGCTTTCAGCTGATGTCAACATGACAGCATTAGGATCCACTGCAGGTTGCGTTCCAATGAAATTCATGTCTGATGACGCAGGTTGAGATGTCACAGTGTTCATATCTATTTCTGGAAAAGCAATGTAAACTCGTAATACCCTCAAACGGATTTCATTCAGGTAAGTATGAGTAGGAGTAAAATGCCTCGGTTTGAAAAGTTAAATACACATTAATGTCAATTTGCGGATGGACTTTAAACCTAGTAAGCAACAAGATGTACTTAAAGTAACAAAACTCATAAACATAAGATGTGTTGTTTTTTTTTAAAAAAAATCCATTAAACGTCTGTAGGGTTGTGTACTTTTGAACAGTCCGATTCTAATTTCGGTCACACCTGTTTTTCCACTTTGTTAAATCCTCTTTCATCTCTCACAAAGTATCGATTACATGTAGATATAAATTTATCAATATATACAGTCTATTTATCAGTATACGCAGTCCATTTATAAATATACGCAATCCATTTATCAATATACGCAATCCATTTATCAGTATATACATATGTCAACAATATAATTATACCGTCCATTTATCAATATACGCAGTTCATTTATCAATATACATAATCCATTTATTAATACATCAATATATGCAGTCCTGTAATCAATCTACTCAGTCCATTTATCAATATACGCAATCCATTTATCAATATACGCAGTCCATTTATCATCATATGATCATTTTATGCAGTCCGTTAATCATTATTTGAAGTCATTAATCAATATCTGCAGTCAATTTACCATTATATGCAGTCCAATTATCAATATATGATTATTATCGCAGTCCATTTATCAGTATATGCTAATTTTACGCAGTCCATTTATCAATCATTGTGATACTTATACGAAGTCCATTTATCAATATATAATCATTATACGGAATCCATTTATCAATATATGATCATTATACGCAATCCATTTATCAATATATGATAAGTATACGCAGTCCACTTATGAATATGCAATAGACAGAGTATGGTCTCATCGAGTTGGTTGATTTAAACATCGAGATGGGCGTAGCCCATCGAGGTGTTTAAACCGACCAACGAAATGTTGTAAACATGTTGTACGAATGTTGTAAACATAACAGCTCGATCCAATGTCCATTTCAGCTGTCTGCCATACTTTAACTTCCAATAACTGGTAGTTAATGTACACCATTTATTCTGACAGGTGTTATTTTCAATTAAGCGATTTCCACATTTGCAAATACAAGAGGAATTTCAGTGACCATGCTACAAATGATAATTATACGCAGTCCATTTATCAATATTTGATCATTATACGCAGTCCATTTATCAATATACGCAGTCAATTTATCAATATATGATAACTACACGAAGTCCATTTATCAATATATGATCATTATACGCAGTGCAGCTATAAATATATGACCATTGTTCGCAGTCCATTTATCAATATGTGATTATTATACGCAGTCCATTTATCAATATATGATAATTATACGAAGTCCATCTATCAATAATTATATGATACCTATACGCAGTCCATTTATCAATATATGATAATTATACGCAGTCCATTTATCCAATATTCAATCCGTTAATTAATTAGTAAGACTACCGAAAACACTACCCATGTAACCAAAACAATGAAATCTATATAGCATTACAGTATACAATGGCAAACCAAAGATCTCTCCCAAGAATTCTCAAGAATTCTCAAGTCACATGCATACTAGTTCACGCTTAAGTCAGAGTACGCACGTATGTGAACTTAAACAATTATTGTTTAAAATTAGCTTACGTATTATTGAAAACTTTCTTTGAATTATTGTTAATCTGTAAAATAAGTTCATTATGGTTTCGTTAACTATATACATGTACTGTGACATATATGTCTGCAAAAACTACTAACACATGTACTGCTGCCATCTAACCATATTGAAATCAATATTTGTATTATTTGTAAACATGTTCATGGGCCATATTTGGCTTACAATAAAATAAAATATACTATTTATCAATATATGATAAGTATAGGCAGTCCATTTATCAATATGTAATATTTATAGCATAATTTTTCGAGTATATGCGATTTATACTGCTTCTCGAGGGCCGAAGGCCCGAGAGTGCAGTATAAATCGCATACGAGAAAAATATGCTATAAATGTTTTATACCTTAGCCATTTATCCAAGTACGCACATGCAAGAAGTTTTAGGACGTTGCAGTTTTCAGTAAAAATAACAGCTCGATCCAATCAAGAACTAGCATTATCACGCGGCATGAGCATGACCCATGTTTTGATTATTGCAGCCAATCGCCTTTGTATATTATTGGGCAAATGCAATGTCAATGAGTGCTGTTGTGGTAATGGTTTAGTCGTTTTGATGACAGGTTGTGTATTAACATTACAACTGCGCGCGCATAAAATTGAGTAAACCATGGTATAACTGCAGAATCTGTCATTTATAGCACGGCTGAAATATACCGGTATTTATAGTACGGTTTAGGCTCAGACCTTCAGGTTTATGCAAATTATATCATAAGCAAGAACAAAGGAAAATCATAAGAGCTAGAGCATGAGTTTTGCACGTGTACGGGGAGATAATGCACGAGCGTTAGCGTTAGCGAGTGCATTATCGTCCGTACACGTGCAAGACTCATGCTCTATTGTATTTATACCACAATAACTAACATATGCTGTGTATATCCTCGGGTATTACACGATGCATAGTGTGTATTTAGGCTATTGTGGTATAAGTATAGAATAGAGCATGAGTTTTGCACGTGTACGGGGACACACTATGCATCGTGTAATACCCGCATATGTTAGTTATTGTGGTATAAATACAATAGAGCATGCGTCTTACACGTGTACGGACGATAATGCACTCGCTCACGCTCGTGCATTATCTAACGCTCGTGCATTATCTCACCGTACACGTGCAAAACTCATGCTCTATCCTATACTTATACGCAGTCCATTTATCAATATATGATTATTATGTACAGTTCATTTATTTCTAAATGCAGTGCACTGACCATAATGTGAAGTGGTGCAATTTAAATCATTGTTATTGTTTATATATAATTATAATTATGCGGTGCTTTGAACATACGTATAAGTATCCCAGGTACATTTTGTTTGATATTTTATTTCCAACGGCCAAGTATGTTCAAATTGTTAATGCTGTTAAAAAGTGAAAACAAAAGGGAAGTCTTTACTTTTGGATTGTTTACACTCAAAGCATTTAAATTACGTAATGCATTATTATATAATAATTAAACTATATTTTCCTTCTTAATTATGGATATGCACTAACACTGAAGCAGTCTCTTTGTATGGTGATATTTGTTAAGATAAACTAATTTACTGTATGTATTTTCTCCCAGGAATATTATTTAATAGTGTTCCAAATAATGTTTTAATAGACACAAATCCCTGTGGGATTTCATTATGATCATCAGTCATGTGACTCTATGCTTGTATAGTAAATATGTTGCCTCATGGGCCAATCTGGCCTAATGGCATTTAGAAAATAAAAAAACTTCAAACTTCATATATTTAAAATGGAATGTAGAATTTTGACAAAAATAGCGTTTGACAACTCACCAATTATATATATTTTAACAGATTCATCAAATAAAATTGAAAATAATTAATAAATTTGATAATCGGATTACATTCAGTCACCGCTTTAAAGAACATGTTAACAATTTGGGCAAACACGTTTTATTATTATTCAAAGTCGGTGTACGTATAAGTGTCTTAAAAAAGCTTTACATTTAAGGACAAATTTCCCAACGCTACTTGGTCATTGAAAAAGCATAGGAAGCTTGATTGTTTACAACTCAGGTTATAAATTGAGGCCCGCTCTTAGTTTTTTTTATTTGTATAGCATTGCTATATTGAGGGTAAGAATAGCTTAACAGCACTTTGTAATTTACTTTAATGAAGAAATATATGTTCATAATTTAGCTTTTGAATACAAAACTTATCTGGTATTTCTTAATTGTTTTTAGACAAAAAATCAGAGCACAACACAATAAATATACAACATTCTTTCATGTGTTATTATGTGGGCCTCATAATCTGAAGAAAAATTGAATATCACACTTTGCTGATGAAATTGTATGGCTAACAGTGATTTACAGTTACCCACCACCACCCCCACCCCACCATCCCCCACCCCACCGCCACCACCACCACCACCAGGCTCAAAATATGTCCTTAACGGAGAATCAACCACACTAGTGCATAAAATACACGTCTACGAACGGCAAGACGATTTTTGATAGGTGCCATCCTTCGGTCTAGGGTGCATCTATAAACGTCCATATGTAAAAAAAGCACCCAAAGACATACAATAAATGAGACTACACCCACACATACCACATAAACCTCTGACATAATAACGCTGTCTTTGCATAAACCATAACATTGCTGCAAATATAATTAAAGTAAGTAATTAATAAGTAATAGATAGAGTATGGTCTCATTGCCAATCGAGGTATGATAGTCTCATTGCCGATAATATGTATGATAGTATAAAGTCCAAAGTTGTTACAGAGGAAGGTTGTTCACCATTTTGCAAGTGTTTAAATGGCGTACGACGGGGCGAAAATTTGTCACCGTTTCTATTTTCTATTTTTCTAAATGATTTAGAAGAATATTTAAGTAGGAATGACGTTGCTGGTATTATTAATGAAACAATAATTAACAATGTACATCTCAAGTTATTTATTTTACTTTATGCTGATGATACTGTTAATTTTAGTGACAATGAATTAGATTTGCAAATGGCACTTGATTGTTTTAGAGAATACTGTGATACATGGAAACTTTCATTAAATGTAAGCAAGACTAAAATGATAGTTTTTAGCAAAGGAAACCCATCGCAAAATGTAAATTTCAAAATTGGAAATGATAAAATAGATATTGTCCAAGAATATAAGTATCTAGGAATATATTTTTTCAAAAAGTGGGGCATTCAGTAAGACCAAAAGATACATAGCAGAACAATCAAACAAAGCTCTGTTTTCTTTACTACGAAAAACTAAATTACTATCGCTTCCTTTTGAAATACAAATTGATCTTTTTGACAAAACCGTGAAACCAATATTACTATACGGTAGCGAAATTTGGGGTGTTGGTAATATTGACGTAATAGAAAGAGTGCAGCTTAAATTTTTAAAATTCATTTTTAATCTTAAGAAATCAACTCCTTCTTATATGGTATATGGAGAGACTGGAATTCGTCCTTTAGGTTACATTGCACCATTGATTTTCCTTCTTTTTTATATAGGACAATGTATGTCAAGAGACAAAAAATGCGCATTTTTCTCCGTAGAAAATTTTAAAAAACATATCAATCAAACGATCGAGCGTCCGCCAATATAAAAATGCAATAAAAACAGGGGGTCATGTATCATGTAAGAACAAGCCAATCTGTTGAATGACGTCACGTTTTATTTTGACACGTCACAGATAGATTTACCCCATTTCTACTTTCGCTTTACTGTCTATGTCAATTATAATTAAATATCTCAAACAAACACTAATCAATGTTCACAATACATCATTTGGATGAATTATAGGTAATAATAGCAACAAGCAATCAAAAGCATGCATTTTGTATCACTAGTAAGGCAGGGAAACGTTTTTTATTAGGCACTATTTGACTTTACACCACGGAAGCACAAACGCAATGGTGCAATGTAACCTTTATCTATAGACATAAAAAGCAAAATTATTGCTTATTGGTCCAAACTAATAGAAAATATTAATAGAAATGAGAGTTATAAGCTATCATCCATTCAGTATTCGCTATTACACGATTTGTACATATCTAGAAAAGTAAAATCAGCATGGATGGACAATTTGAAAGATATTCTATGTTCTTCTGGTTATTCGGGTATCTGGGATAGCCAGATGTTTGCAAATTCGAAGTGGATGATTGAGTCTTCTTATCAAACGTTAAAATATATTTTTATTCAAAAATGGAGGGCCGAAATTGATAGAACATCAGACACTAATATGTATAACTGAAGGTTTTATAACCCCCGTGCACAAGCGAGGTGATAAAGACATGGTTAGTAACTACAGGGGAATAACTCTAGTAAGTTGTATGGGAAAACTTTTTACAAGTATTTTGAACACCCGGATTAATAAATGGTGTGAGATTAATAATACTGTATACTGTATCGGACGCACAATTTGGCTTTATGAAAGGCAGATCAACGGTAGATGCAATTTTCGCACTTCATAGTATAATCGAAAAAAATCTAAACAATAAAAAACGGCTTTATTGTGCTTTTATAGACCTTAAAAAAGCGTTTGATTCCATCTATAGAAATGCAATGTGGTTAAAGTTATATAAATTTGGTATTAACGGGAAAATGCTTAGAATAATTCGTTCTATGTATAACACTGTCAAATCATGCATAAAATACTGCGGTTCTTTCTCGGATTTTTTCGAGATTTCAGTCGGTTTGAAGCAAGGGGAGATAATGTCTCCGATCATGTTTGCATTGTTTATTGAAGATTTAGAGTTATATTTGCAAAATAGAATAGAGAGTGGTTTATCATTAGATGACATTTCTTTAATTTTACTGCTTTTTGCTGATGATATGGTGTTAATAGGTAATACTCCGCAAGATCTGCAAATGAGCTTAAATCGTCTATATGAATATTGTGAAACTTGGGGTCTGGAAGTAAATACTGAAAAAACAAAGGTTATAGTTTTTCGTAAAAGTGGTAGAGTAACCGTTGATGAAAACTTTTCTTATAACGGAGCATTATTAGAGGTTTCAGATGATTTTAATTATCTTGGAGTTGTATTTAACTACACAGGGTCGTATACGTTAAATCAACAGGCTATGTGCGGCAAAGCATTAAAAGCTATGAATCTTTTAACTGCAAACATAAGAAAAACTGAACTAAAACCTAAAACATCCCTTCAATTATCTGATGCTTTCGTCTCATCAATACTCAATTACGGCTGTGAAGTCTGGGGTTTCATAAAATCGAAAGAGATAAAGAGAATTCATCTCAAGTTTTGTAAACACATTCTAGGAGTAAAACTGACCACGAGTAATGCTGGTGATTACGGTGAATTGGCGCGTTATTCTTTATTTATCACAAGATATACTAGAATAGTTAGATATTGGTTGAAATTAGTTAAAACAGAAAATATAATTTTATCATCTATTTATAAATCTTCATTATCTGATTGTGAAAGTGGTTTAAACAATTGGTTATCCAATGTAAAATCTCTGCTTAATACGTATGGCTTTATGTATATATGGGATGATCCTTTAAGGGTGAACCATCAATATTTTATATCTAGCTTTAAACAGAGGTTGGTGGATTGTTTTATTCAAAAATGGAACACTGATCTACAAGAAAATAGAGTATTATCAAGTTTGTATAGACATGTTAAGGATACTTTTGGATATGAAAACTATCTGAATATTTTATGTACAAAAAGATTACGAAGTGTTTTTACTAAATTACGTTTATCTTCACATAGCTTAAGAATTGAGACAGGTCGTTATGCAAGACATAGGATTGAAAGAAATGAAAGAGTTTGTCAAATATGTAATTCAACTGATATTGAAGACGAATTTCACTTTGTTTTAATTTGTACAGCTTATAATGATATTAGAAAGAAATATATCAGAAAATATTACATACAAAGGCCAAATATGTTTAAATTTATAACCCTTCTACAATCTTCAAAGAAGAAAGAACTTTTTAATTTAAGTAAATATTTGTCAGAGGCGTTTACTGTCAGATGTTCTATTCCAAATATTATTTCTTAAAATATATTCAAGTACATCCTCACATAAATTGTTATTTTATATATAATTCCTTTTGTTTTTTGATATCCTTGGATTATTGATTAAAATGTGTGATTTATATGAGCTATGATTAATTAAGGAGTATTGAAAATTGAACTATAAGTGAGTGTGTAGAAGTATGTGTAACCTGTCATGTGATTATAATTATGTATTACAAATTATGTATGTAATGATGAGAAACTGTAAAAGTTTAAGTCAATAAAGTATCTATCTATCTATCTATCTATCTATCTATCTATCTATCTATCTATCTATCTATCTATCTATCTATCTATCTATCTATCTATCTATCTATCTATCTATCTATCTATAAACTGTTGAAAACAGATTTTAGACAAAGTAACTATATAAAACTATTGCCTGACGTTTTATGCAAACGATTTATGGCTTTTATAACTAGAAATCACTTGCCTATTGAAGTAGGAAGGTGGAGAGGGGTACCCGTAAACGAAAGAAAATGTGTAAATTGCAATGATATAGGTGATGAATTTCATTATCTTTTAATTTGTCCTGAATTTAGTGAAATGAGGAAGAAATATATAAATAAATTCTATTATAATCGCCCTAATATTCTGAAATTCACATCATTATTATCAGTTGAAAAGTATGTGGAACAAAAAAAACTTAGTTTATTCATGGATAAAATAATAAAGGATGTAAGATTATAATAACTTCCTTAAGACATTTAAATAAAGATGACCAAACACAGTGCTACATTTCGTTTCGGTAGAACGGTGCGTCTTTGGTCAAAACATGTATAACACTGACAAAATGCGCTCTACATTTCGTTTCGGTAGGGCTGCAGAAATACGAAATTAGTTTAAAATCCTGTTAACTTTAATTGTTTTATTTTTGTATAAAGACATACACATGCTATACAATTATCTGAAACGATATGTTTACAAAACAATTATTATTGTTATTATTATATTATATTATTATTGTTATTATTATTATTATTATTATTATTATTATTATTATTAATAA
Organism: Cyrtodaria siliqua; assembly: GCA_037043455.1. NCBI lineage: Eukaryota > Metazoa > Mollusca > Bivalvia > Adapedonta > Hiatellidae > Cyrtodaria > Cyrtodaria siliqua. The sequence goes on from JAWPHD010015845.1 coordinate 26,053, forward strand.
TAATACCGTAACATCTAGAATATTATTTAGTATACTCATATTTTGGTTAGAAATCCATAAACCGCACTGTTAGATAGTTTGTATATAGTCGTTTCGGTAGGGCTGCAGAAATACGAAATTAGTTTAAAAACCTGTTAACTTTAATTGTTTTATTTTTGTATAAAGACATAAACATGCTATACAATTATCTGAAATGATTTGTTTACAAAACAATTATTATTGTTATTATTATATTATATTATTATTATTATTATTATTATTATTATTATTATTATTATTATTAATAATAATAATAATACTGTAACATCTATTATATTATTTAGTATACTCATATTTTGGTTAGAAATCCATAAACCGCACTGTTAGATAGTTTGTATATAGTCGTTTCCTGATGTATACGTGTTTAGAATTATATTTGATGATCTGTCGCCATTGATATAAATGTATTTTGTATTTTGTAACTGTTACTTATGCTGTTCATATGTATAAGTGAATAAAGAATTGAATTGAATTGAGGTGTTTAAATTAACCGAAGAGTTGTAGCATGGTCACTACAATTTGTAGCATGGCCACTGAAAATTCTCTTTGTAATAGCACAGGTGTAAATCGTTTAATTGAAAATAACACCTGTCAGAATAAATGGGGTACTACAACTATCAGTTATTGGAAGTTAGGGTATGTCAGGGAGCTGAAATGGACATGCTACAGACAAATAGAGTATGGTTTCTACGCCCATCTCTATGTTTAAATTAACCAACTCAGTGAAACCATACTCTATCTATTACATAGTCATGGCGTTCCATTATTTGTGAGACTGGTCTAACGCAGTATTTTATGTATATAAACACATACATATATAAACATATACAAATCATTAACAAGTATTAAGTAATAAAGATGACTTACTTCTCCTGCAGTATAATGTTGTATAAACTATATCTTTTCTCCCAGGTATATGGTACTGGTAAAGTGGATCAAAGTTGAATAACATCAAAGTTGAATAACATCAGTAATACAGGATGTTAGCCGGTTCGTAGACAATATAGAGGGTCTCCCAGGGTTTTGGAGAACAAGGGAACATGACCATTTATTTTTGGGGAACAGGGGAACATTGTCTGCTATTGGTAATATTTTTGGGGAAAATGGAACATCTGAAAAATATTTGTGGGGAACAAAGCAAAAATGTTTTTTTTGGGAACAAGGGAAATAGGATTTTTTTTCAGGGAACAAAGGAACATGGACTCCCACATGGGAGGGCCTCAATATAAACATGACCATCGGTTACATATTAATAGAAACAGAACCAAATGGTACGTATTTAACCTAGAATGGTTCCCCGGTCATTGACCAGATTGGTTCCGTGTAGTTTCTCCGTACTGCTTTATTTACATCGAGGCAACAATAAACTACAGCGGCTTAGGAAAGTTTTAGGTATTGGGTAGGGGGTGCGGCAAGTGGGGGATATCAATTGCCTAATATTATGATGCCCATGTGACAGTAACATTTCCGGACACATTCACTTGTTTGTGGGGTCAACACATAAATTGGCAAACTATTGTTGGGTGTAGGGTGGGGGCTGCAAAACGTACTATACACCCGACCCCACTGTCCGATTATTGGAGAGATGGCTCCGCTCTTGCTGCTACGATTATTCACGAAGTATTTAAACTGCCGTTTACAGTATAGTGCCAGTGGAGACTAAATTATATGATGTTCAGTAGTAGACAATGGCAACGATGATCGATCGCGGTATAGAGAACAGAAATATACTTGGATACATGGCTAAGGTCAAAACATTTATAGCATATTTTTCTCATATGCGATTTATACTGCACTCTCGGGTCTACGGCCCTCGAGAAACAGTATAAATAACATATACTCGAAAAAGTATGATACAAATATTACTTATAGGTCATGCCTGTCACATCACCGGGTCAATCAATAATGTAAATTATTATTTTATTATAGCGATAGTTTAAAAACAGTTTACGATATAAAATTAAATGAACAAAGTAACAATACGTACCCTCCTCTCAGTAATACCTGTGTTCCTCGTCTGCTTAAAACTAGATTATGTTCGATAAAATACAGAATATTATGCAATTGTGCATATCAACATCATGTATAACAGCTGAAAAGTCCATAACTGTTTTATTATATAACCCTCAATTTACAATTATATAAAACAGGTCAATATCAAAAAAACAATTATATAAAACAGGTCAATATCAAAAAAACAGGTCAATATAAAAAAAAACAGGTCAATATCGCTAGATATTTTTTCTAAAAAATTACTTTTTAGCCAATGAAAACGCGTCTATTTATAGCTTATATAATAAAAGCGAGTATGTATGAAAGTGTTCCGTTCGATTGTTCTTTAAAGACGTTCGGTCTCAAGTCTGGCCGACCCTTGCCCTTTCGAGTTCTGTATGGATTGGCCCAATTTGCTTATTCATTTAAATTACTTGATACGATGGGATATACATGGTTGAAGAACTTGTTCAATACTCATTCTGTGAACGTTTGGTTAAGATCAAATAGGAATATCAAAGTGCTTGAAACAGAATTGAATGTTGTTTAACGGCTCATCAACACAGTATAGGTTATTTAGAGCCGCCCCAGAGAGAGGGGAAGGATACATAGGAATCCGGGAACCTGCCCTACTCTTATTATCGAATAGATTCCTATGGTTCTTTTACGTGCTCGGAGGATAGCCCGATACACGGGACCGCCCGGTTTACGTCCCCATCCGACGGACGAGGCTAAGGGAAAGTGTCTTGCCCAAGACCACACCGACGGAACTCAATGGCACCACGGAGAATTGAACCCGGGGCCTCCGGTTACAAATCCGCCGCGCTACCGACTGCGCCACGCCAGCCCTCTACTTGACGAGTTATAGGTTTACCACCACTAATTACATGTAAGCCTCCGAGTTGCAATGTGAGCCTCCGAGGTGTATCGAATGTAGTTCCTATAATAAAAAGTAATCCCTCCTTTTTTGATGAAAACTGCCCTTTCCTATTCGATTTTGTGGTTGTATGTATAAGAAGCGTATTAATAAGTTTTACTAGATCACTGATGAACATTTTAGAAATTTCGACTCTATGCTTACACTATGTGAGCATTGAAAACAGTCAGTCAATGAAAACAGCTGTACCCTTGACCTGTTTAGTAAACAAACAAGAAATTTCTTACATGTCTTGTAACCCCACCTTTTCTGGTGGTTTTTCAAGTGGAAAATTAGTTTTCTATATGAACATTACACTGCTGCATTATCCATACTTGAGTTGAATTTGCAGCAAATCATTAATATGTGACACTTTAACATTGGTGTCTATGGGGAAAATAATTAGTGGTATAATACCTATAACGTTTACCAAAACAGACGACGCGGTAAATCATTTGTTAGAATTTTATTGTCGAGTTCCGAGATGAGAATGTAAACAGTCACAAGTTAGAAGTGAGGAATTAAAACTCTATGAAATTCGAAAGGAGTGAAGTCGGAAGTCCCTCCAGGGGATAAAATGGAAATGCCCAACTGTATAGTGCTGCCATATGTGAATACCACGCCCTAGATATAACATTATACCCACACATAGTCACATTTTTCTGATAAAGGGCCGACCAGTCCTAGCACTACCCTTTATATTCTGAGCGTCAAGCAATTGGGACACAAGTACCCTTTTTATGAAGTCTTGTTATGACCCGGACATAGTTTGAACACACGACCTGCCGCATGCAATGTGGACTCTACTGTAATTACATGCAATGTGGACTCTACTGTAATTACATGCAATGTGGACTCTACTGAAATTACATGCAATGTGGACTCTACTGTAATTACGCCACAGACGGATATACGAGGACTGATTTTTGAGTTGGTAGCTTATACTGTATTTTAATTCAAAAGTTTGCAAGGCGTTTGCAGTTTATAAACATCGCATATTTATTAACATAGTCCAGCGGTGGTCGAGTGGTTAGCATACATGTATTTGCAACACGTCCAAGGTCCCGGGTTCGATTCGCAGTGGGGTCACACCTCAGACTTTTAAATTTAAACGCACATAAAAATGCACTCCCGCAGTATCTTACTCGGGCAAGATACTTTGAAACTATGCCATCTTTCAGGCGTATGCAAACCCGTCGTTCTTGTTGCAGGGAGAGCCATACCCCGATAACATTAAAAATCGAAGTGTTAGTCAGTGATTCACAACCATAAACATAGGCCTTATATCAATATTGTTGAGGCTTCATATGTCCCCAGTACAGGGTTGGGCATTTAAAAAAAGAAGAAACACAGGGAAATGTAAAACGTAAATAAACCCCAAGAAATAATAGACGTTAAAATATATTTATAGTAACACACACTCGACTCGTGTCAGTTACAAACAAACAAAACACATCTACTATAGAATTTGCAGCATCTCTGCAGTCTGCCAGTTCTGTAGGTAAGAAGGTTCTATGCCCATTCTCCATAATTTATATTATTATTTTTTTTTTTCTATTCCTAACAATGGTATTATTGAATAATTATATATAATTATACATGCTCCTATAGATTATATAATATTGTTATATCATGTAATAGAAAATGAATTAGTTGTAGTACAAAAAACATATTATTGGTTAGTGTACTATCATTGATGTTTGGATTCGCAACATGTTTACTATGCTTCTGACTCTTGTGTGTAAAGTATTTAATAGTAAATCCAAATCATCCATGACACTTTATATCAATATGTTATTTCTTTTTTTTTTCTTTTTTTTGTATTATATATTTATATATATTTATTTATTTTTATGTATGAGGACACACGGCGATTCTAACTTGATGTCCAGTTAAATTTGTCTATAGACAACCTTTGGATATATCATAGTGACATAGATTTGCATCACGTTAATCTATTAAGAGTAACAACAACAACAAAAAACAATCTCTCCACACTATCATTTTATAAACCCAAAAGAAGTAGTAGATATGTGATACCAATGACAATTAAGTTTGATACAGCCCTAACGGTTGCCGTGTGTCCCTTTGAACGGGGAGATTATAACATAGTTCCTGAATACCAGTGCATGAAAAAGGGATTCATATATGGAAATGCTATGTGTTGAATTGTGTTGGAATTCAATGTCAGTTTAATGTCGAATAAAAGTTTGCAACCATTTAAACGCAATGTAAATCTGACATTTAAGGGAAATTTAAATTTACTGATACATTATAATACTAGTAATATAAGTGTAGTTTAATAGTGATTTAAGTTGTAATTAAATTCCTCATTTCATGCAGTGTACATGTAATCTCCTATCTATGTTGGTTACTCCATCACACATCTCTATATGTATTTGTATTGTACACTCCCTTATCTTTGGTATGCAGGGGAGATAACACAAGTATTACACAAATTATTGGTTAACAACATTTATCTGTTCTAGAAGCATGCATCTAAATTTGGAATAGTATTTCATGTTTAACACAAGCAATGTTTTACGCAAGCGTAAAATAGCTGCCGAGAGACAAGAAGTTAACATAATAATTTAACAGATAGATAGATACTTTTATTGACTTAAACTATTACAGTTTTTCATCATTACAAATATATGATAATTATAATATACACACACGTGACAGATATTAACATTGCAAATACAACAAAATAATCACTAAGTTTTTGTTTTGTTTCATACATACTTAAACAATCAAAAACATACATATATTATGGTATGTCAATGATAATCGAGGATGTTCTAAAATAAGATATCTAGTGTTTTTTTTTGTGTTTTTTTGTGTGTGTTTTTTTTAGTCTGTTAAAATGGATGTAGATAGCCTTAATACAAGTGCATCGGAAATGAATTTACTTAAACTAAGAATAATCTTTTTGTTTAATGACTGCAACAATTCTACAAATTTAAACATGCTTGGTCTAGTTGTGTAATATTTAGGAATATATTTGTTTCTAATGTTAGAGCAAGTAGTACAGATCAAAATAAAATGGTACTCGTCTTCAATAGCGTTTGTGTTACAAATTTCGCACACTCTTTCGTTTCTCTCTGTTCTACCTCTTGAGTATCTCCCTGTTTCTATTCTTAAACAATGAGCGGATAATCTTATTCTTGTTATACAACTTCTTAATTGTTTGGAGCATAATGTTTCTAGATATGTTTCAAAATCAAAATTCTCTTTCACCACCTTATATAGCGTTAAAACTCTACTGCCTTCTATATCAGATCTCCATTGTTGCATGAAATTATCTATTAATCTTTGTTTAAATATTAAAGGAAATAGTTTAAAACTAACACTCATTAGATTATCCCAGACATTATTAAAACCGTTAATGTTTAGGATAAACCTTATATTAGTTAGCCAATTCTTCGCGCCCTTATTACAGTTAGATAACAAATCCTTATATATTGCTTTTAGTATAATGTTCTCTGTAGACAATAGTTTATACCAATATTTGATCATTTTTACATATCTATTAATGTATAAGGGGTAACGAGAGAGCTCTCCGTAAATACCAGCATTACTTGTGGTAAGTTTAACACCTAAAATAATTTTACAAAATTTTGACTGTATTCTCTCAATATCTTTTGATTTTGTAATCCCCCATATTTCACTTCCATAATTTAATATTGATGCCACAAAAGCATCGAAAAGCTGAAGAGATAATTTTGGTTTCAATTCATATTTTCGTATATTAACCAAGAGTATATTCATTGCTTTTAAGGCTTTTCCACAAAGACATTGTTGGTTTAACGAAAAGGAGCCAGTATAATTAAGAACCACACCTAAATAATTAAAATCATCGACGACATCTAATAAACTTCCATTATAATACCACCTTTCACATTCTTTAATTCTACCCCTTTTACGAAATACAACTATTTTTGTCTTTTCAGTATTAACTTCAAGACCCCAGGATTCACAGTATTCATAGAGTCTATTAAGACTTTGCTGAAGGTCATCTGGGCTTGATCCCAGTACAGCCATATCATCAGCAAAAAGCAACAGTATTAAAGTGATATCATTAAGAGATAAACCACCATCTATTCTATTTAATAAGAACAATTCTAAATCTTCTATGAATATAGAAAACATAATCGGTGAGACAATATCACCTTGCTTTAGACCGATAGAAATATCAAAGAATTCGGAATAAGATCCACAGGACTTAACACATGCTTTAACTGTATCATACATGGATCTAATTATCCTAAGCATTTTCCCGTTGACACCACATTTATATAGTTTTAACCACAACGCGTTTCTGTAGACAGAATCAAACGCTTTTTTCAAGTCTATACATGCGCAATAAAGTATTTTTTTGTCATTTAAAATGTTGTTTATAATGCTATGCAAAATAAATATTGCATCTGTTGTTGACCTACCTTTTCTAAACCCGAATTGAGCATCTGATATGATATTATTATTTTCGCACCATTTGTCAATCCGCGTATTCAAGATGCTTGTAAATAGTTTACTCATACAATTAATTAATGTAATTCCCCTGTAATTGTTAACAGAGTTAATATCGCCTTTTTTATGTAGAGGAATCATAAAACCCTTAGACCAGCTTTCCGGAAAGCAACCTGTATCGAAAATAATATTAAAAATATCAGTAATATGACCCGATAATATATCACAACTAGCAATGAAATATTCATTAAACATAAAATCGCCCGAAACCGCCTTATTTTTATTTAACGCTTTTATTGCCGACTCTACCTCGGCTACGCTTATCCTTTTATCTAATTCTTCGAAAATTGGGTCATTTTCATTGAACTCATGATTAGCATTAAAGTTCTCTGATTCTTCTGAAATAGATGTTTTTATATCTTTAAATAAATTTGAAAAATAGTTCTCAAAATCATCCACAGATATACTGGCATTTACGATTTTTCGTTTCGAAAAACGTCTCCAAAATTCTCTAGGCTTTGAACGTCGCATATTTTCAAACTCTTTCGCTTGCTTAAATTTAAACGCGCGTCGTTTCTTTTTAATTAATCTCTTATATGCTTGTTTTAGATTAGCAAGCGATGTTCTATTTTCATTTGACTTTAATCTGTTAAACTCATTCAATGAATTTTTATAAAGTTGTTTAGACTGGTAGCATTCTTCATCGAACCATTTTTTCGTGTCACTATTTTTAATTGAAACCCCGATGAAGTGATTTTGATGTGCTTCATAAAAAGTGGGTCAGCGACTTCACGCATTGTACACGTAAATTGCGATACAAGATTATCTACACTATTCGTGCTATCTGAATTAAAATTATCGAACAATGCATTAAAACATGGCAATTTACCAATAATACCCCGTCGAAACTGTTCCCTTTGCAATTCGTCCCATTTTATAGACTCAGTTTCGTATGAATGTTTATCATTCCCGTCGTGCGTTTTGCCAGCAAGAGTGAACGATAACGGTGCATGGTCACTAAATTCATTAAATGCATATATACAAAAATCGCTCACACATGGAAAATCGCGTTCTTTTAACAAAAGATAATCAATTACGCTGCTTCCATGCATAACACATAACGTCCCTTGTTAGCAGTGTCGAACACCCATGTAATATTCTTTTGTATGACACACGTGTAATACAACCTGGAACGATTTTGATTGGTTGAGTTAAGCCTGTAACACTACATATTGAAAAAAATAAATGTTGTCACGGAGACATAAACGACCGTTTTTTCTTACATTCTTCCCGACTTTTACCATCAGTTCTTCCTACCAAGCGTTTTAAATCAATGTTGGCGACCTCGCTTCTTTCTGTTCAAGTACCTTTACTTGACATGCCTTACATATTGATTACAATTCACCCTTGTAACGAAGGACTCATCAGCACAGAAATACAAGTGTTCACATGTATTAAAGGGATACGTGTGCGTTAGAGTGTGCATTACAACACATATAAACTGTTCACTGTTACCATGTGTAATTATAAGATTGCGTTATCAAAGTGAAAAATGTAAAGGAACTGTTGCTGCCATACCATTAGCAATAATAAAAACCATAATAATTGAAATTTAAAAAAAAAAAAAAGAAGAAGGAAATCAGCAGTCTTGAACCGTACCTTACTCGGCACTAACACGACGAGGCTTGTGAATGTTTCGATGCTAATATACATGCTACATTCAGTAGACTGGTTTACAAAAACGTCATTTGGTAAACTTTCAACATTACAAAATGTGTGTTTATACCATTCAAGTTTTTCAGACGAGTTCTCTAGGAATTCAAGTTGTAAAGCATGCTTATCGACACTTACATGAGTCACAGTCTGTTAACCATAGACAGATATAAAGGCTATATAAGGGTCAGCTGCCTTCGGCAGTTGGATAAAGACTAGATAATTGTAAAGAAATATGAAAAATATAAATTAAAAAAAAATGTGGGTGAGAATTATTTTTTTAGGTGAATAGGTGTGTACTAATGGAGTAAGTAAAGATTCTATAAATAAAGTTGGAATCTTATTTTATATATATATATATATATATTCTTTTTTTTTAAACAATTAATGTAGATTTCATCCAGTCAGCTTAAAGTCAGGTCCACCACATTTGATAAGGTTTTGTTGTTTTTGTAATAAAATCCTGTATTTTGTCCATTGCTTTTCGAAAATGTCTTGTTTCATATTCATGTACTGAGTAGGCTATACTTAACTTTAAAAACAATTTAATAAAGTTCTTAAACACCGTTAAAGTAGGATTAGTTTTCTTTATTTTTTATTGATGTAAATGGAGGATGAGCCTTTATAAACAAAGATAAACAAAGAGGGAAACTTCATTATTATATCGACGAACTAAATGCGGATGGTCAGAAATAATTTAATAAAAAGTAATAGTTACGGTCACGTGTTTGTTTCTGCACAAACGGTCAAGACGATTGTATTTACAATCAAGCGTCGAAGATGATCAAGACTAATTAGATATTTTCTGTCATTGACCATACTATGTAAACATTATTAAATGTTAGCATAGCATGATCACTTTTCCTAACGGTGCGTCTGTAAGTATATAGTATATTATATTCTTTTATGTTCACTCAACAGTATAGTCTATTCTATTTTAGTCTGTAAACTCAACAGTATTGCTTTGCTTTGCAGAGAAGCGCAAAGGGACCGTAACACAGTCAAGTAAGTATATCAGTTATTCACAACATCTCGTACACTGCTTCGCAGCATTACTCGAATGTAAATCGAAGGTTTCCATATTGATTTAGATTCCCGTCAAAACAAATTTGCATTCAAAATCAAAGTTATCATCCAAATTTTGCAATGCTATTCAGCCGATTGCTCCATCTATACTTTATTTATATGAAAGCTGTGATAAAACCTTTATCTGTACATGCAAAGCAAAGCGTACATCGACACGTGCGGCCGACGAACATTGTTTATATAGCAACAGTGCACTATTTTCTGCCCCGTTACTTTCCGGCTAACAAAATGTCAAGATTTTGAACATGCCGAAGCTCGATATACACACGAGACGGGATCCCGAAGAATGACGGGATTGGCCGAGCGTTCACGATTGGTATATCACTATCAATCCTTCCTCGCTACTGAAGATGAGGTTAATTAATGGTGATTGATATTCTCCTCCTCCCAGCGTTTTCTCTTCATGACACTCGAACCCCAGCAGACATAATCCATATTTGAACTCGGCTTCGCCTCTTCTAAATATGGATTATGTCTGCTGGGTTCTCGTTCAATAGAATTCAGTATTGTACTCAACACTGTAAAATAACCTCTTACTAATAGCTCCACAGACTCGTATTCAACATCTCCTGATCCATTATTTTTACTACAGCAATTTTAATCTGTTCAATGAGCGTTAAAGTCTCCGACCTCTTTCAATATTTGTATTTTCATTTTTACTTGTATTGGTTGGTACACATTTTCTCATTTCTTCAATAATATCACTGGTCATGGACGTCAAACTAGCTTTCACCATACCAATACCATTTTCAATACGTGCCATACATTCCTCAACCTTCTTTTTTAAAAATTAAATATAAAATCATCACATTTATCTTCGACTGAATTTTTTTCTTTAAATTATCAAGGTACTTGAAGATACAGACTAAACAGAACCATGGCAGATCTGGTATTTTGTTTATTTCTGTGTACAATGTTTTTCTCATGCCAAGACAACAGATGTAACGATGATGTTTACAATATTCACATGTCAGTGAGTAACATATCCGTTTTTCCGAAACATGTTCGAAACAAAAACCATCTGCATCGGAGGGAGCTTTAGGTTTCGAGTTTACGGCTTCTCTTAGAGGGCTACATTGTATCACCGTGGCACTGACCTGTATGCTTTGGCACATCACTAACGAATTTTCGTAGGCGGTAAAGAGGTGGGGACTATTTTAATTTACTATATACATGTTTAATACTCTAAATCGTGAATATATGTAAATTTTACTAGTTTTAAATAATGAAGCAAGTTGTAGTAGACAACTAAAGACAAATATAGTTTTTGTTTAAACAAGAACAATGAAGGCACCTGTTCGTACTCGATGATCAGTCGAAACAGTCCGGTTGTAAACAAATCCCATAGTTGTTTGAGCGGAAGTACACATATGAGTGCGTAAGCGACGTCTGGTGGGTACCTATGCATTCCTAAATCCTGTACTTATAAGTATAAAAACTCACTCTCCCTTTTCCGTATCACACCTGATATCATGAAGCAAGTTATAGCAGACACTAAAGACAAATATATGTTTGTTTAAACAAGAAAAAACGAAGGCACCTGTTCGTACTCGATGATCAGTCGAAACAGTCCGGTTGTAAACAAATCCCATAGTTCTTTGAGCGGAAGTACACAGATGAGTGCGGACGTGACGTCTGGAGTACCTATTGCCTTCCTTAATCATGTACTGATAAGTATAAATAATCAATACCGAGGTCCGTCAACAATACCGAGGTCCGTCACTCGTTATTTTAGATCTGTTAAATCAAATCCTTGTCGTGTTATGTTAAGATTATGTTATGTTAATAATAGTAGGTCACGGTTCCCGGATTCATATGTTTCACTCCCCACTCAGTGGGGCGGCTATATAGATCACCTAGCCAATGGGTTATCGAGACCCAGCCCACAATGAGTTTTTTCCCAGATAATTACACCCTCACGCTTACCACTGAAGTTAACATTCTAGTTGCATAGATTTATGGTAAATCATAACTTACAATTAACGTTTCGTATTTGGAAATTAAACAAGGTTAACTGAAAATTGTCCGGTGTGTGAGTAGGGTGGATTTGGTTTCCAAATACGGAACGACACATCGCGCGACATTTCGAAAGATAAACATTCAAGAAAAATGTGTCTGCTGAAACATGGACTGTCGTACACAAATTGCCTAGATCGACGAGATATTCTTCTCTTTAGTGATCTTTAGTGAGTTGTATGCATGCGTGTGTGAGATTTAAGGTTTAGTCTATTGAAATACGGCGACTGTTTATGCAAGCCTTGCGATTTTGGCCTCGAGAAAAATTATACGAATACATGTGCTATTTCGGTCTAATTGCACTAAATCAACCTGATGTGCAGCCTGGTGCAGTCTAAAGTATACTCAACAAAAAAATAAACTTCCGCAACTTTACCCATACATGTAGACACAGTGCAAACATATTTTGTTTGGTCTTATATGTTAATACCTTTGTTAAAAGGCCAGCACTGTCAGGAAAACAATTTTCCTTGAATCAAACGTGTACGCAAAGTTATTCCCCTTGTTTTAGTTTAAACAGCATTTCCGGGTCTTGTGGTTTAAACTTTGATTTAACACAGTTGTGTTCTATTGAAATAAACAGAACCAAAAAGACGGAGAAAGTAAGCTGACCTGTTCACTCACTTTTGCGCCATATAGCTTTCAAAAATGAATATTTTCAGATTACCTCCCTTTATGATATAAATATAGTGATTTCGCAATTTGAATAAAACATGTTTTAGCAGCAACACACTAACTCCGGTTTTTGATGATTATTAATATTGATCCGAATGATTGAGTGATAAGAATATAATGATGAATTTATATCTAGATTGGTGTACAAAGTGTAACAAAGTCAACCCTATGAAAATCACAGCTTAAAATGCGGAAGTTTATTTTTTTGTTCAGTATAGTTCTCTACTAAAGAGAGCTAATCCTTTTTTTCTTTAAAAACTTTTTTAGTGTAGTTTCTTGTTATTTTTCTTTAGCTGTGACTGTATTCTGGACATGTCATTGATATTTGGAAATGCAGTTCATCATGCATTTGACAGTTTTAGATGTAAATTCCAATAGTTAAAGAAGGCTGGGTATGAAGTTGCTTAAACATGTTGACATTTGAGCGATATTAGTATACAAAGGAAGAACTCTTTCTTAGAAGATACTCAATCCCAACTTTGCTGGTTGATTTTCATGAGCAAATACACTTGTCTTCACGCCAAAGTAAGTTTCCCAGCATTCTAACGAGGTTTGACTTTTCTACAGGACAGTAAACATGAGATGTTATTATGGAAGTGAATGGGAGAACTATTGACCTATTATAACGTGTGTGTGTGTGTGTGTGTGTGTGTGTGCGTGCGTGTGTGTGCGTGCGTGCGTGTGTGCGTGCGTGTGTGCGTGTTGGGGTGGGTCACATTATACCGACACCTAGCCGCCCAGTCCTAGCACTACCCTTTATGCAAAACGGCAGTAAGTAAGGGAACTACTTGTAACATTACTCTTATCATGAAGAAAAGTTCGTTATCATAGAATCGGCTGTCAACTAAAAGGGTTGCTTCTAGCAATTAACATGACGCCAGTACTTAGATATCTCCGCCCTATTGTTGATGTCGGAGTATACTGAAAATAGGTTGTATTATAATACATTTATTATTTCGTTGCACGTGCTAATGTTTGTCGGAGGTATAGTATTGGTTTGATTGCTACTGCTCACGTGCAGACAAAAGAAAGAAGTCAGAGAATGGGCGAGTTGAATTTTAAGTCGGTTATAATTCACTTATTGGAATTTTAAACAATTGAATTGAATTGGGGTTTAAGGCGCACCAGCACATGAACTAACAGGAATGAACGCGCCAGGCTCATCCTCCATTTTCATAACGATAAAATATGGAGAATGGGCCTAGAACCGTATTACCTGCAGAACTGGATTTGCTGCAAATTCTATAGTAGACCTTCCATTAACGATGGAGCCACGTTTCCACGTTTACTTACGCGATGTCATGATAAAGACCTTAAACAATGACAATACCTGTGGTAAATTACAGGTATTGAAAAGCAAACAAGTGCGCAAGGTACGGTACCGGGTTGAAATCCCGCTCCGGACAACTATATTTTATGAAGCCGTTTATTTAATCGATGTTTCTATGGGAAGCCATAACCGTCAAAATGTGTATATTTACAAACCATTCAATTTAATTCAACATGAAGTCATTTGATGACGTACATATTGATTCGATGCGACGTGTAAACTCTGTTCATTCGTTTCAAAGTTAATTAATACGGTTCGAAGTAAAATGATACTGTGTAAATTTTTAAACCATACGACGCAAATAGAAATCATTCAGTACAATGACAAACCATTTGACAAAAAAACTAATGCAATACTGGATATATAAATCGAGACACCCATTTCAAACATCCAGATTGGCGTGTGTCCCTTTAAAGCTTTTAAACAGAGATGTTTCTTTTAATTTCCTAAGAATTTATAAGCGTATATCATGAACAAAATTCCTTTGATAATGATTATGGAAAAAGTAAAACTACTTCATTTGCTTATAAATTAGTTCGTCTAAATCGGGCTGCACAATCAGTGTGGACAATGTTTAGTGCCTTGAGCGTCGTTGGAAAAGAAAGAAGAGCTGCGGTTCAGAGGTTGAGTTGGGCAGCTGAATTGAATTGAATGTTGTTTAACGGCTCATCAACACAGTACAGGTTATTTAGAGCCGCCCAAGAACGAGGGGAAGTATACATAGGAATCCGGGAACCTGCCCTCCTCTTATTATCGAATAGATTCCTATGGTTCTTTAACGTGCTCGGTTGATAGACCGATACAAGGGACCGCCCGGTTTACGTCCCCATCCGACGGACGAGGCTAAGGAAAAGTGTCTTGCCCAAGAACACACCGACAGAACACAGTGGCACCACGGAGGATTGAACCCGGGGCCTCCGGTTACAAATCCGCGGCGCTACCGACCGCCACGCCAGCCCTCTGGGCAGCTGAAAAAAGATCCAGCTGGGTGTGGTGCAAAAGAGAACAAGAATGCTGGAGGCCATCATTGAGGGGTAGTGACTGATCATCACTACTGATCCTCCGTCTGGAGAGTGTTCCGGGCTTAAAGGATTGAAACATGGATTGATGGACGGTGCCCGGCTGATGACCTTAGTGGATCTGCAGTCAGACCCACTGTTTATGCTACTTTAGTTCAGTGTGTGTACAAGCAATTAACAAATTTACTATCACGCCAATGCTCTTTACAGCTACATCACCAATAACCTATTTGTTTTGTACGGAATCATTATAAGGGCACAGTTTAAGCTCAAACAGTAGCCCGGATTCCAGCTGTAATTTTGAGAGTATTCCGGAGTCCGACCTCAATTTATTTGGTATTCCGGATTCCAGCGGGGAGCGGGGTTACACCCTCATAGTCTGACACACTTTCTTTTTTGAATCAGTATGTTGTTTTTCCGTACATTTGCTGTTGAAGGGATCATTGCGCATAAGTTTTAAATACATACACGTTCGCATGCATTTCTTAAACAAAATTAAACGCGGATGCTTTTCATTTAGTTTGAAAGTAAAAAATATATGTTTTAAACAAATCAATATTGCCGTGTGTCTTTTCATCTTGCTTAATAGAAGACACTTGCGGAGATGTTTGTTTTGTTTTGATGCGTGATAATGCGAGTTGAATTTTAAGTCGGTTATAATTCACTTATTGGAATTTTAAACAATTGAATTGAATTGGGGTTTAAGGCGCACCAACACATGAACTAACAGGAATGAACGCGCCAGGCTCATCCTCCATTTTCATAACGATAAAATATGGAGAATGGGCCTAGAACCGTATTACCTGCAGAACTGGATTTGCTGCAAATTCTATAGTAGACCTTCCATTAACGATGGAGCCACGTTTCCACGTTTACTTACGCGATGTCATGATAAAGACCTTAAACAATGACAATACCTGTGGTAAATTACAGGTATTGAAAAGCAAACAAGTGCGCAAGGTACGGTACCGGGTTGAAATCCCGCTCCGGACAACTATATTTTATGAAGCCGTTTATTTAATCGATGTTTCTATGGGAAGCCATAACCGTCAAAATGTGTATATTTACAAACCATTCAATTTAATTCAACATGAAGTCATTTGATGACGTACATATTGATTCGATGCGACGTGTAAACTCTGTTCATTCGTTTCAAAGTTAATTAATACGGTTCGAAGTAAAATGATACTGTGTAAATTTTTAAACCATACGACGCAAATAGAAATCATTCAGTACAATGACAAACCATTTGACAAAAAAACTAATGCAATACTGGATATATAAATCGAGACACCCATTTCAAACATCCAGATTGGCGTGTGTCCCTTTAAAGCTTTTAAACAGAGATGTTTCTTTTAATTTCCTAAGAATTTATAAGCGTATATCATGAACAAAATTCCTTTGATAATGATTATGGAAAAAGTAAAACTACTTCATTTGCTTATAAATTAGTTCGTCTAAATCGGGCTGCACAATCAGTGTGGACAATGTTTAGTGCCTTGAGCGTCGTTGGAAAAGAAAGAAGAGCTGCGGTTCAGAGGTTGAGTTGGGCAGCTGAATTGAATTGAATGTTGTTTAACGGCTCATCAACACAGTACAGGTTATTTAGAGCCGCCCAAGAACGAGGGGAAGTATACATAGGAATCCGGGAACCTGCCCTCCTCTTATTATCGAATAGATTCCTATGGTTCTTTAACGTGCTCGGTTGATAGACCGATACAAGGGACCGCCCGGTTTACGTCCCCATCCGACGGACGAGGCTAAGGAAAAGTGTCTTGCCCAAGAACACACCGACAGAACACAGTGGCACCACGGAGGATTGAACCCGGGGCCTCCGGTTACAAATCCGCGGCGCTACCGACTGCGCCACGCCAGCCCTCTGGGCAGCTGAAAAAAGATCCAGCTGGGTGTGGTGCAAAAGAGAACAAGAATGCTGGAGGCCATCATTGAGGGGTAGTGACTGATCATCACTACTGATCCTCCGTCTGGAGAGTGTTCCGGGCTTAAAGGATTGAAACATGGATTGATGGACGGTGCCCGGCTGATGACCTTAGTGGATCTGCAGTCAGACCCACTGTTTATGCTACTTTAGTTCAGTGTGTGTACAAGCAATTAACAAATTTACTATCACGCCAATGCTCTTTACAGCTACATCACCAATAACCTATTTGTTTTGTACGGAATCATTATAAGGGCACAGTTTAAGCTCAAACAGTAGCCCGGATTCCAGCTGTAATTTTGAGAGTATTCCGGAGTCCGACCTCAATTTATTTGGTATTCCGGATTCCAGCGGGGAGCGGGGTTACACCCTCATAGTCTGACACACTTTCTTTTTTGAATCAGTATGTTGTTTTTCCGTACATTTGCTGTTGAAGGGATCATTGCGCATAAGTTTTAAATACATACACGTTCGCATGCATTTCTTAAACAAAATTAAACGCGGATGCTTTTCATTTAGTTTGAAAGTAAAAAATATATGTTTTAAACAAATCAATATTGCCGTGTGTCTTTTCATCTTGCTTAATAGAAGACACTTGCGGAGATGTTTGTTTTGTTTTGATGCGTGATAATGTAAATATTGTCGTGTCACCTTTAAAGGGACACATGGCAATCTTGAGTTTTATATCAGGCATTGCAATTAGTAAGTGATTTATTAATCCTGTATCATTTTGACTTTAAAACTGCTTGCATATAATTAAATAAAAAAATTGAGAATTCTATTTCCTTCATTATTCTACACATTTTTAAACATATTATTGGTGCAATATTATCAAAAGTCAATAATATGTAAAAACAATTTGCTTTGAACTATTCTAACAATTAATATTAATGATTGAACAAATGCAAGTTACGGGGAAAACTAACGGGACGCCGTGAGTTTTTAAAAAATCAAGATTGCCGTGTGTCCCTAACGGCACACGAAACTAACCCACCAAATAACAGCAAAATTACACTACACAACCGTGTATAAAAAGTCGATCCACATGTGTTCAGGTCATATAATACTAATAATAATCATAAAATGTATATGTGCCGATTAAAAGTAAAGGTTTATTCACGGGCTCTACAAATACACGTGATTGCGTAAAACGAATTATGAGTTGGCTTAATATGTAAGTTATATATGCACCTCGTCTCCGTCAGTAGGTTTAGAAACGGTGTACATATGATGCAAACATATATTTATTTATTTTTAAACAAACTCGCGGCATTCCGTTAGTTTTTCTACATACATTGCATCGTTCATTCATTACTATTTATTAAAAGAATAGTATAAATCAAATTGTATATACAAACTTTTGATTATACCACTAATATCTATATTTAAACATATGGTAGAACATGGATATACATGTACGTAGATCTCAGGGGCGTAGCCAGGCATACCCCTGTACGCCCTGGCGTACTCTAGAAAATCGAATGTGAAAATTAAAAGCGCTTATTTTTTTAAAATCAGCAATACAGATTGAAGGGCGGTAGGGGGTGAGGCACTATTTTTAAAAACACACTTAATGAATGGAGGCGAGAGCCTCCAAAATCTCGCTCAAATGAAGCCACAAACCTCCGAAATTGCACTCAAATTTCACAATTTTTCTCACCACCAAGAGGGGGACAACCCCTCACGCACCCTCCCCCAGGGCGTATTCTCCAAAAGGCTCTGGCTACGCCCCTGGATCTATGGGTAGAATAAGAAGAAACATTAACAACTTAACATTTTATTTTAATTATGCGCAAGCAGTGTAAAGTCAAAATGATACTGGATTAATAAATTGAAACGCTAATAACCACTTCAAGACTGCCGCGTGTCCATTTAAGAGCCAAATCTCATTTCCATGAACTGTTCATATACACTCTCTTTTACACACTATCACCGGGCAAGTTACTAAATTTAGACACTGAATTGATTAAGCACGAGATACACGTGGCCGAGTTCAGGCAAAGGTAATTGAACAATAGGATAGATCGGCTGTTTCCGGTCTATTGGCTCTTTATGTCGGATGGAAACATTTGTGAAAGCTCGGGAAGTTCCGACTACGTTCGGGTTCACGCTTTCCACAAAGTCGACGAGATTTGGACGGAAGTGTGCACCCCACACAAAAAAAAATAAAAGAGGAAAAATGGCAGACATTTTTGGAGGAACGTATAAAACAGTAAGTGAGAATATGGCCTAGACATTTCTTTTACTTTTTGTTACGAGTTCGTGTCTTTATTAATAGTTTCTGTTTGGAAGAGTCACGTATTTTTGCATGTTTGACATCAGTTTCTTTGATGCCGTCAATGATGGGTGTCAAGAAACACCCAAATCTATGGTACCTATTTCCCCCCAATCCACCCAAATCTTCATCAAATCTACCCCTAATGTTCCCAAATCCACACCAAATCTACGTCATATGGTGTTGCAATGATGCTACTTATGTGCAGAAATGTCTTTGAACAAAATCAGAGAAAAAAAATGCCAGTAAGAATACATTTTTGGGAGTTGAAAATATTTGCGCACGCAAATAAAAGCAAGTGGTTAAATAAATTCAAATTCTACCCATGTATATATGTATATAGGTACAAATTGCACATTTGAAACTGAAATTGGTATGGTGTCGAATTGGAAATGGTCTTCGCTCACTCGTTATGAGATGTTACTTCGGTGATGGATGACTAGGTCTAGATGTTATTTATAATCTTGGATAAACAGTAAGATTTTACATTTTACATAGCTGATACTTCCAATGTTGATACGCTTCTAGCTGTTTCTTACCACCCTCACCAGTATTTAATCATAGATGAATAAATAAATATTCTTGGCATTAAAGGGACACATGACTATCTTGATTTTTTTAAAACTCAGAGAGTTTTGTTAATCTGTGATGTTAGGCAAGTATGCTAACCATTCCACCGCCACAACTAAACCGCCACAACTAACTTGTCCGATATTCATATGGGTCCAGGTATACCTTAGCATGAATGCAAGCCTAAACATACCTTCTTATGTTTCGTCAAAGATCTCACTTTCCAAAAAATGTAATCGCCTCCTTGGATGGGATAGTAACGATGCTGTGTCTAATTAAACATTATGATGATGGCTCCGCACCCAGGGTCCCTCAATGGGGTCAAAAGGTCAAATACACTAAAAAGTTCAATTACGCTGTCATTTTTGTCTCGCCTTTTCGTAGAAAAAAAGAGACATAGGTGTTGCTTTTCCGGCGGCGGCGGCGGCGGCGGCGTCAACATTCAAGTTTTGCGTTTAGGTCATTTTCTCACAAACTGTATTCACTAGACCTTTCAAACTGTGCTTATAGTTGTATCATGGGTGGTACATCGCAACGTGACAAAGCAAATGTGAAAGTGACATTGACCCTCCAAGCAAAGGGCAGATAACTTACTAATTTTTAGGTTCAAGTTTTGCGTTTAGATCAATTTCTCACAAACTGTATTCACTAGACCTTTCAAACTTTGCTTATAGTTGTATCATGGGTGGTACATCGCAACGTGACAAATCAAATGTGGTAGTGACCTTGACCCTCCAAGCAAAGGGCAGATAACTTACTAATTTTTAGGTTCAAGTTTTGCGTTTAGATCATTTTCTCACCAACTGTATGCACTAGACGGTTCAAACTTTGCTTAGAGTTGTATCATGGGTGGTACATCGCAACGTGACAAAGCAAATGTGGAAGTGACCTTGACCCTCCAAGCAAAGGGCAGATAACTTACTAATTTTTAGGTTCAACTTTTGCGTTTAGGTCACTTTATCACAAACTGTATGCACTAGACCTTTAAAACTTCGCTTATAGTTGTATCTTGAGTGGTACATCGCAACGTGATAAAGCAAATGTGGAAGTGACCTTGACCCTCCAAGCAAGGGCAGATAACCTTATAATTTTTACCTTCAACTTTGGCGATTAGGTCACTTTTTCACAAACTGTATGCACTAAGACCTTTCAAACTTTGCTTATAGTTGTATCTTGAGTGGTACATTGCAACGTGACAAAGCAAATGTGGATTAGACCTTCACCATCCAAGCAAAGGGCAGATAACTTTAATTGTTACATTTACATCACTTTCTCATGAACTAGAATTATGCACTAGATGTTTTAAACCTAATTTATAGCTTAATCTTTGGAAGAAAACGTATTCTATTTTGACTTAGTTGTGTCTTCTTTAGTGCATCCTTTTTTTGAATGACCTTGACTTACTTTCTGGAGCTGATGATTTTTAGCTCTACTGGCCAAAGGCCTTCATTTTTCATCAGATCTTTACCAAACTTTATCAGATTGTTAATATCACTGAAAGCTCGCACAAGTTTGAAAAGCAGCCAGATCGGACCATAACTGCGAAGTTATGGCCCTTGATTTAGTTAAAAATGCTATATTCAGCCTCGTTAATACGATAGGGTTTTCATTTTTCACATGATCTTTACCAAACTTTACCAGATGTATTGCCTTTTTTTATTTTTATTTTTTTTTTAATTATATTTTTTAATTATTTTGTTTGAATTATTTCATTTGTTTGAATCATTTTTATTTTTTAATTTTTTTAAATTTTCTTATTTCATTATTATTATTATTATTATTATTTTTTTTTTTGGTGTTAACGCCATGTTAGCAGGAAGCATTTCTGTGTGTTTATGCATTTTTTTTCCGGTTCATTAATTTTTGATGGAGTTACATCCCCTTGACATTTTTTTTTAAAATTTCTTGATTATTATTATTTTATTTTTTTTAAATTTCTTATTTCATTGTTTTTTTGTTTTAATTTTTTTTGTGGTGTTAACGCCGTTAGCAGGAAGCATTGCTGTGCCTAATGCATTTGTTTTCCGGTTCATTGATTTTTGATGGAGTTGCCCAGCCAAATTGACTCTTTTTTTAAGTTTTTAAACTTGGCAGGAAGCAGCGGTAAGATGTCTAGTTGTGCATATTGCGCTTTTGTTCCAGTTCGCTGATTTATGACGGAATTATGGCACTTTGACATTTTTACTTTAAATTTCTTGTCGGCGCTACTCCTCCTAAACGGCTTGTTGGATTTCTACAAAATTTGGCAGGAAGCCTCAGTATGATGTCTAGTTGTGCAAAGCATGGTATATCAATGAAATTTTGGACAAGTTCGAAAACAGCTAGATCTAGTTAGTAACGACAGGTTATGGCCCTTGATTTGTTGAAAAATGCTATATTGTATTTTTGTATTTTTCTTTGTTAAATCTGTAGTTACTTTATTTTTTATCTGATGTTTACCATATTTGTTTAGAATGTTAATATAAACCCTCCCCCCACCCCCTCCCCCCCCACCCCATCCACCCAACCCCCACACACACCCATTTTTATGAAATTTCATTCAGAGAAGAAAGTGGGACAAATTAAAAAATGCCCATGCCAGACTAGACACAGCAGACATATTGCCCATGATTACCAGGTGAGCGATCTAAGGCCATTCTATCCCTGTTGTTTTTGCAATTTTTAAAAAGACTACTGATGGGAATTTTATGTCGACAACCCTTGATATAAGAGCCGTTTTAGCAAGTAGAGCATCCACAGGCCCTCTTGGGCCTCTTGTTTTTAATAGAATGGCATTTTCTTTTTAAACAAATGCACTTAAATGTCATCTCAGCAAACGGCAAACTCGATTGTTTTTAATTACTAAAATGTTTACAAACTTTCATTTAAGCATCATTGACCTTTTTATTTTTAAGTCCAGCCCCCGTTAGGCGAGATATGTGAATCCACGGATTTCTTGTTCCATATTTTTGCACATAACTTGGTGTATGTAAACGTCTATAAAAGATTAGCAACATATTAAATGATTTTATTATTTTTATTATATCGAACTCGGACCATCTGCCCGGGGGACCGGGGGTGGGGAGGGGACTGGGATATGGATTTATTTGTTATTTTTTATAATTATGTCTCAAATGAAACATGATGATGGGATTACACTGTATACATTTGTTTCTTTCTGTGTTACAGTTGGGCCTGGAGGAAGGGGCATCAAATACACTAATAATGCATTTACGGTGTCATTTTTTTCATGTTTACACATAAATTGGTATAATATTCATCTAATAAAAAGATACACAGCAGGTCAAATGATTTATTATTTAAAACTCGGACGTCTTCCCTGGGGTTCGAGTTGGAGGGAGTGGGTGGTGGGTGGTGGGTGGAGGGTAACAGGGGTCAATTTATTTAAAAAATATTTCTCAAATGAACATTTTAATGGGTGGGGTAATGAGTGAGTGGAGGGTAACAAGGGGTCAATTTATTTAAAAAATATTTCTCAAATGAACATTTTGATGAAGGGATAACATTGTATATACTGTGGGAGGGGGATGGGGGGCGGTGGGGAGGGGGAAGTGACCTGTGTGAATAAAACATGGGTATTTTACTGCGCCGTCGAATTCGTTCTAGTCTTTCATTTATTATACCTACGTTTTTGAAAAAAAAACGGTATATTAAAATCGCCTCCGTTTGTCCGTCTGTCCGTTACTGCATCTCCTCCTAAACTGCTGAACGGAATTCAACCAAACCTAGGGTATGACATCACCATATGATGACGGCGTGCAAGACCGCTATTATTTTTGGCTCCGATCCCAGGGGCCCTCAGTGGGGGTCAAAAGATCAAATAAACTTCAATTACATTGTCATTTTTTCATTTGTTTGCACATAACTTGGTATATGTAATCGTCTATAGAAGATAAACAACATATCAAACGTGTTTTATATTTCGCAAACTCGAACGTCTGGCCTTTTTTTTTTTTTTTACATATTTATATTTTTGTTTTGGCCAATTCTTACATAGCTTCTACACCTATATGTTGCCCTTATCCACCACTCCGCCTCTCCCCCACCACCCACCCCAAATCAAAACTCGATTTTTTTATTTTTTTTTACATATGTCTGTGTTGTTTTGGTCAATTAATATTCTTACACATATATCTATGTTGCCCCACCGTCCGCCCCCTCCCCCACACCCCACTCGAAACTCTATTTTCTTTTACATATTTCTGACACATATAGCTATGTTGCCGCCCCCTCCCCCACCATCAGTGTTTTACATATTTCTGTGTTGTTTTGGTCAATTAATATTCTTACACATATAGCTATGTTGCCCCACCGTCCGCCCCCTCCCACACACCCCACTCGAAACTCTATTTTCTTTTACATATTTCTGTGTTGTTTTGGTCAATTAATATTCTTACACATAGCTATGTTGCCAACCACCCCCCCCCCCCCCCGCCCCCCCCCCCCCCCCCCCAGCGGAGTTATGGCCCTTGATTTAGTTAAAAATGCTATATTGCTATATGTTGTCTCGTTAAGACGATAGAGCGTTCATTTTTAATCCGATCTTTACCAAACTTTACCAGATTGTTAATGTCAATGATAGCTCGGAAAAGTTAAAAAAAACTGCCAGATTGGAGTAACAGCGGAGTTATGGCCATTGATTTTGTTAAAAATGCTATATTTTACCTCGTTAAGACGATAGGGCCTCAATTTTTCATCCGATCTTTACCAAACTTTAACACATTGTTAGTGTCAATGAAAGCTCGGATAAGTTCGAAAACCAACCGGAAAAAATAGGGCCTTCATTTTTCATCCTATCTTTACCAAACTTTACTACATTGTTAATATCAATGAAAGCTCGGACAAGTTCGAAAACCAACCGGATCGGACCAGGAACAGCAGAGTTATGGCCCTGCTATATTTTGCCTCAAGACGATAGGGCCTTCATTTTTCATCTGATCTTTACTAAACTTTAACAGGTCGTTAATGTCAATGAAAGCTCGGACAAGTTAAAAAACTAGCCAGATCGGACCAGTAACAGTGGAGTTATGGTCCTTGATTTAATTAAAAATGCTATATTTTGCCTCGTTAAGACGATAGGGCCTTCATTTTTCATCTGATCTTTACCAAATTGTACCAGATTGTTTGACTTTTTTTTTCTTTTCTTTTTTTATATATATATATATATTTTTTATTATTTTTATTATCTCTACTGGCCAAGTTCGAAAACCAGCCAGATCGGACCAGTAAAGGCGGAGTCATGGCTCTTGATTTAGTTAAAAATGCTATATTTTGCCTCTTTAAGACGATAGGGGCTTCATTGTTCATCCGATCTTTACCAAACTTTATCAGATTGTTAATGTCGTTGAAATCTCGAACAATTTCGGAAACCAACCATATCGGACCAGTAACAACGGAGTTATGGCCCTTGATTTAGTTAAAAATGCTATATTTTGCCTCGTTAAGACGATAGGGCCTTCATTTTTCATTCTATCTTTACCAAATTTTACCACATTGTTAATATCAATAAAAGCTCGAAAAAGTTCGAAAACAAGCCAGATCAGACCAGAAACAACGGAGTTATGGCCCTTGAGTTTGTTCAAAATGTTATAGTTTGACTCGTTAAGACGATAGGGCCTTTATATTTCATCCTATCTTTACCAAACTTTACCACATTGTTAATATCAATGAAAGCTCAGATAAGTTTGAAAACCAGCCAGATCGGACAAGTAACAGCGGAGTTATGGTCCTTGATTTAGTTAAAAATGCTATATTTTGCCTCGTTAAGACAATAGGGCCTTTATTTTTCATCTTATCTTTACCAAACTTAACCACATTGTTAATATCAAAGGCTCGGTCAAGTTCGAAAACCAGCCATATCGGACCAGTAACATCGGAGTTATGGCCCTTGATTTAGTTAAAAATGATATGTTTGCCTCGTTAAGACGATAAGGGCTTCATTGTTCATCCGATCTTTACCAAACTTTATCAGATTGTTAATGTCAATAAAAGCTCGGTCAAGTTCGAACACCAGCCAAATCGGACCAGTAACAGCGGAGTTATGGCCCTTGATTTTGTTAAAAATGCTATAATTTGCCTCGTCATACGATAGGGCCTTCATTTTGCATCTGATCTTTTCCAAACTTTACCAGATTTTATGACTTTCTTTTTTTGCTCGACTATTCAAAGAATAAGAGAGCTTATGTAATCACCCCGGCGTCGGCGTCGGCGTTGGTGTCGGCGTCGGCGTCCCACATCAAGGTTTGCGTGTAAGCTGTGTTTACAAGTCTATATCTCTTATTTTGGTTCCTGTAACCCATGGGCTCCCATGGAAGCCAAATTATGATAGCCATGTGTCCCATTTCACATCAAATTTTGCGTGTAAGCTGTGTTTACAAGTCTAAATCTCTTACAATTCTTACCTTAGCACAACCAAATTTGGCCATTAGCTTCCTTATAGCATTATCGTAAGGGCTGCTTAAGTAATTTTGGTTCCTGTAACCCCTGGGCTACCATGGAACCCAAATTCTGATAGCCCTTAAAATATGTCTGTTTCACATCAAATTTTGCGTGTAAGCTGTGTTTACAGTTCTATATCTCTTACATTTCTTGTCCTAGCTGAACTAAATTTTGGAATTGGTTTCCTTGTAGTATGTTGTAAAGGGCTGGATAAGTAATTTTGTCTTCTGTAAATTCTGGGCTCCCATGGAACCCAAATTGTGATGGCCCATAAAATGTAATTTTGGTTTGGGATTTGTTATAGCATTATGCATCTTATTACTTCAGCCATATTGGGCATGGGCTCCCTCCTCTCCTCCCCCCACCCCACCCCCACCCCACTCCCCTCCACAATTTTATTTTAATTTTTTAATTTTTTTTATACATATTTCTGTGTTGTTTTAGTCAATTCTTACACATATATGTTGCCCCCCCCCCCTCCCCGTCCCCACCC
>JAWPHD010015846.1:0-7500 GCA_037043455.1 Cyrtodaria siliqua
TGTTCAGTTCTTACACATACATATTCCGTTCTTACACATATATATTCCGTTCTTACGCATATATATTCCGTTCTTACACATATATATTCCGTTTTTACACATATATATTCCGTTCTTACACGTACATATTCCGTTCTTACACATATATGTTCCGTTCTTACACATATATATTCCGTTCTTACGCATATATATTCATTTCTTATGCATATATATTCAGTTCTTACGCATATATGTTCAGTTTTTACGCATCGCATATATGTTCAGTTCTTACGCATATATGTTCCGTTCCATTCCGTTCTTACACATATATATTCCGTTCTTACTCATATATATTCCGTTCTTACGCATATATATTCATTTCTTACGCATATATATCCAGTTCTTACGCTTATATGTTCAGTTTTTACGCATCGCATATATGTTCAGTTCTTACGCATATATGTTCCGTTCTAATGCATATATATTCCTTTCTTACACATATATATTCAGTTCTTACACATATATATTCCGTTCTTACACATATATATTTAATTTTACGCATATATATTCAGTTCTTACGCATATATATTCAGTTCTTACGCATATATATTCAGTCCTTACACATATATATTCAGTTCTTACGCATATATATTCAGTTTTACGCATATATATTCAGTTCTTACGCATATATATTCAGTTCTTACACATATATATTCAGTTCTTACGATTATATATTCAGTTCTTACGCATAGATATTCAGTTCTTACGCATATATATTCAGTTCTTACTCATATATATTTCGTTCTTACACATATATATTCCCTTCTTACACATATATATTCAGTTCTTACGCATATATGTTCTGTTCTTACGGATATATATTCAGTTCTTTCGCATATATATTCAGTTCTTACAGATATATATTCAGTTCTTACGCATATATATTCAGTTCTTAAGCATATATAGTCAGTTCTTACACATATATGTTCAGTTCTTACACATATATATTCCGTTCTTACACGTACATATTCCGTTCTTACACATATATATTCCGTTCTTACACATATTATATTTCGTTCTTACACATATATATTCATTTCTTACCCATATATTTTCAGTTCTTACACATATATATTCAGTTCTTACACATATATATTCCGTTATTACACGTATATATTCCGTTCTTACACATATATATTCCGTTCTTTCGCAATATATATTCCGTTCTTTCGCATATATATTCAGATTCAAGCATATATATTCCGTTCTTACGCATATATATTCAGTTCTTACACATATATATTCCGTTCTTACACATATATATTCCGTTCTTACACATATATATTCCTTCTTACACATATATATTCAGTTCTTACACATATTCATTCAATTCTTACACATATTTCCTTTTTTACACATATATATTCCGTTCTTACACATATATTCCGTTCTTTCGCATATATATTCCGTTCTTTCGCATATATATTCAGATTCAAGCATATATATTCCGTTCTTACGCATATATATTCAGTTCTTACGCATATATATTCCGTTCTTACACATATATATTCCGTTCTTACACATATATATTCCTTTCTTACACATATATATTCAGTTCTTACACATATTCATTCACTTCTTACACATATTTCCTTTTTTACACATATATATTCCGTTGTTACACATATTCAGTTCTTACACATATATATTCCGTTCTTACACATATATATTCCGTTCTTACACATATATATTCCGTTCTTACACGTATATATTCCGTTCTTACATGTAAATATTTCAGTTCTTACACATATATATTCCGTTCTTTCACATATATATTCCGTTCTTACGCATATATTTTCCGTTCTTACGCATATATATTCAGTTCTTACACATATATATTCCGTTCTTACACATATATATTCCTTTCTTACACATATATATTCAGTTCTTACACATATTCATTCACTTCTTACACATATATATTCCTTTCTTACACATATATATTCCGTTCTTACACATATTCAGTTCTTACACATATATATTCCTTTCTTACAAATATATGTTCCGTTCTTACACATATATATTCCGTTCTTACGCATATATATTCCGTTCTTACGCATATATATTCATTTCTTACGCATATATATTCAGTTCTTACGCTTATATATTCAGTTCTTACGCATATATATTCAGTTTTACGCATATATATTCAGTTCTTACGCATATATATTCAGTTCTTCCACATAAATATTCAGTTCTTACACATATATATTCACTTCTTACACATATATATTCCGTTCTTACACATAAATATTCAGTTCTTACAAATATATATTCAGTTCTTACGCATATATATTCAATTCTTACGCATATATATTCATTTCTTACACAGATATGTTCAGTTCTTACACATATATATTCCGTTCTTACACGTACATATTCCGTTCTGACACGTATATATTCCGTTCTTACACATATATATTCAGTTCTTACACATACATATGCACATCTTACACATATATATTCAGTTCAAACACATATATATTCCGTTATAACACATATATACACATATATATTCCGTTCTTACACATATATATTCAGTTCTTACACATATATATTCACTTCTTACACATATATATTCAGTCCTTACACATATATATTCCGTTCTTACACATATATACACATATATATTCCGATCTTACACATATATATTCCGTTCTTTCACGTACATATTCCGTTCTTACTCATATATATTCCGTTCTTACACATATATATTCCGTTCTTACGCATATATGTTCAGTTCTTACGCATATATATTCTGTTTTACGCATATATATTCAGTTATTACACATATATATTCCGTTCTTACGCATATATATTCAATTCTTACGCATATCTATTCATTTCTTACACATACATGTTCAGTTCTTACACATACATATTCCGCTCTTACACATATATATTCCGTTCTTACGCATATATATTCCATTCTTACACATACATATTCCGTTCTTACACATATATATTCAATTTTTACACATATATATTCCGTTCTTACAAGTATATATTCCGTTCTTACACGTACATATTCCGTTCTTACACATATATATTCCGTTCTTACACATATATATTCCGTTTTTACGCATACATATTCAGTACTTACGCATATATATTCCTTTCTTACACATATATGTTCAGTTCCTACTCATATATATTCATTTCTTACACATATATGTTCAGTTTTAAACATATATATTCCGTTCTTTCACGTACATATTCCGTTCTTGCACATATATATTCCGTATTTACGCATACATATTCAGTTCTTACGCTTATATATTCAGTTCTTACGCATATATATTCAGTTTTACGCATATATATTCAGTTCTTACGCATATATATTCAGTTCTTACTCATATATATTCAGTTCTAACAGATATATATTCAGTTCTTACGCATATATATTCAGTTCTTACGCATATATATTCAGTTCTTACGTATATATATTCATTTCTTACACATATATGTTCAGTTCATACACATATATATTCCGTTCTTACTCGTACATATTCCGTTCTTACACGTATATATTCCGTTCTTACACATATATATTCCGTTCTTACACATATATATTCAGTTCTTACACATATATATTCACTTCTTACACATATATATTCACTTCGTACACATATTTATTCCGTTCTTACACATATATACACATATATATTCTGTTCTTACACATATATATTCCGTTCTTACACGTATATATTCCGTTCTTACACATATATATTCCGTTCTTACACATATATTCCATTCTTACGCATATATACACATATATATTCCGTTCTAACACATATATATTATGTTCTTACACATATATATTCAGTTCTTACACATATATATTCCGTTCTTACACATATATATTCCGTTCTTACGCATATATATTCAGTTCTTACGCATATATATTCCGTTCTTACGCATATATATTCCGTTCTTACGTATATATATTCAGTTCTTACGCATATATATTCAGTTCTTACGCATATATATTCAGTTCTTTCACATATATATTCAGTTCTTACACATATATATTCAGTTCTTACACATATATATATTTCGTTCTAACATATATATATTCAGTTCTTATATATATTCACTTCTTACACATATATATTCCGTTCTTACAAATATATATTCCTTTCTTACACGTACATATTCCGTTCTTACACATATATATTTCGTTCTTACACATATATATTCCGTTCTTACGCATATATATTCAGTTCTTACGCATATATATTCAGTTCTTACGCATATATATTTAGTTCTTACAGATATATATTCATTTCTTACGCCTATATATTCAGTTCTTACGCATATATATTCAGTTCTTACGCATATATGTACAGTTATTACACATATATATTCCGTTCTTACCCATATATATTCAGTTCTTACGCTTATATATTAATTTCTTACACATATATGTTCAGTTCTTACGCATATATATTCTGTTTTACGCATATATATTCAGTTATTACACATATATATTCCGTTCTTACGCATATATATTCAATTATTACGCATATCTATTCATTTCTTACACATACATGTTCAGTTCTTACACATACATATTCCGCTCTTACACATATATATTCCGTTCTTACGCATATATATTCCATTCTTACACATATATATTCAGTTCTTACGCATATATATTCAGTTCTTACACATATATATTCAGTTCTTACACATATATATTCAGTTCTTACACATATATATATTTCGTTCTAACACATATATATTCAGTTCTTATATATATTCACTTCTTACACATATATATTCCGTTCTTACAAATATATATTCCTTTTTTACACGTACATATTCCGTTCTTTCACATATATATTTCGTTCTTACACATATATATTCCGTTCTTACGCATATATATTCAGTTCTTACGCATATATATTCAGTTCTTACGCATACATATTTAGTTCTTACAGATATATATTCAGTTCTTACGCATATATATTCAGTTCTTACGCATATATATTCAGTTCTTACGCATATATGTTCAGTTATTACACATATATATTCCGTTCTTACGCATATATATTCAGTTCTTACGCTTATATATTCATTTCTTACACATATATGTTCAGTTCTTACGCATATATATTCTGTTTTACGCATATATATTCAGTTATTACACATATATATTCCGTTCTTACGCATATATATTCAATTCTTACGAATATCTATTCATTTCTTACACATACATGTTCAGTTCTTACACATACATATTCCGTTCTTACACATATATATTCCGTTCTTACGCATATATATTCCGTTCTTACACATATATATTCCGTTTTTACACATATATATTCCGTTCTTACACGTACATATTCCGTTCTTACACATATATGTTCCGTTCTTACACATATATATTCCGTTCTTACGCATATATATTCCTTTCTTATGCATATATATTCAGTTCTTACGCATATATGTTCAGTTTTTACGCATCGCATATATGTTCAGTTCTTACGCATATATGTTCCGTTCCATTCCGTTCTTACACATATATATTCCGTTCTTACTCATATATATTCCGTTCTTACGCATATATATTCATTTCTTACGCATATATATCCAGTTCTTACGCTTATATGTTCCGTTCTAATGCATATATATTCCTTTCTTACACATATATATTCAGTTCTTACACATATATATTCCGTTCTTACACATATATATTTAATTTTACGCATATATATTCAGTTCTTACGCATATATATTCAGTTCTTACGCATATATATTCAGTCCTTACACATATATATTCAGTTCTTACGCATATATATTCAGTTCTTACGATTATATATTCAGTTCTTACGCATATATATTCAGTTCTTACACATATATATTCAGTTCTTACGATTATATATTCAGTTCTTACGCATAGATATTCAGTTCTTACGCATATATATTCAGTTCTTACTCATATATATTTCGTTCTTACACATATATATTCCCTTCTTACACATATATATTCAGTTCTTACGCATATATGTTCTGTTCTTACGGATATATATTCAGTTCTTTCGCATATATATTCAGTTCTTACAGATATATATTCAGTTCTTACGCATATATATTCAGTTCTTAAGCATATATAGTCAGTTCTTACACATATATGTTCAGTTCTTACACATATATATTCCGTTCTTACACGTACATATTCCGTTCTTACACATATATATTCCGTTCTTACACATATATATTTCGTTCTTACACATATATATTCATTTCTTACCCATATATTTTCAGTTCTTACACATATATATTCAGTTCTTACACATATATATTCCGTTATTACACGTATATATTCCGTTCTTACACATATATATTCCGTTCTTTCGCATATATATTCCGTTCTTTCGCATATATATTCAGATTCAAGCATATATATTCCGTTCTTACGCATATATATTCAGTTCTTACACATATATATTCCGTTCTTACACATATATATTCCGTTCTTACACATATATATTCCTTCTTACACATATATATTCAGTTCTTACACATATTCATTCAATTCTTACACATATTTCCTTTTTTACACATATATATTCCGTTCTTACACATATATTCCGTTCTTTCGCATATATATTCCGTTCTTTCGCATATATATTCAGATTCAAGCATATATATTCCGTTCTTACGCATATATATTCAGTTCTTACGCATATATATTCCGTTCTTACACATATATATTCCGTTCTTACACATATATATTCCTTTCTTACACATATATATTCAGTTCTTACACATATTCATTCACTTCTTACACATATTTCCTTTTTTACACATATATATTCCGTTGTTACACATATTCAGTTCTTACACATATATATTCCGTTCTTACACATATATATTCCGTTCTTACACATATATATTCCGTTCTTACACGTATATATTCCGTTCTTACATGTAAATATTCAGTTCTTACACATATATATTCCGTTCTTTCACATATATATTCCGTTCTTACGCATATATTTTCCGTTCTTACGCATATATATTCAGTTCTTACACATATATATTCCGTTCTTACACATATATATTCCTTTCTTACACATATATATTCAGTTCTTACACATATTCATTCACTTCTTACACATATATATTCCTTTCTTACACATATATATTCCGTTCTTACACATATTCAGTTCTTACACATATATATTCCTTTCTTACAAATATATGTTCCGTTCTTACACATATATATTCCGTTCTTACGCATATATATTCCGTTCTTACGCATATATATTCAGTTCTTACGCATATATATTCAGTTCTTACGCTTATATATTCAGTTCTTACGCATATATATTCAGTTTTACGCATATATATTCAGTTCTTACGCATATATATTCAGTTCTTCCACATAAATATTCAGTTCTTACACATATATATTCACTTCTTACACATATATATTCCGTTCTTACACATAAA
>JAWPHD010015846.1:32500-53019 GCA_037043455.1 Cyrtodaria siliqua
AGAATATATATGTGTAAGAACTGAAAATATATGTGTAAGAACTGAATATATATTTGTAAGAACTGAATATATATGTGTAAGAACTGAATATATATACGTAAGAACTGAATATATATGCATAAGAAAGGAATATATATGCGTACGAACTGAATATATATGCGTAAGAACGGAATATATATGTGTAAGAACGGAATATATATGTGTAAGAAAGGGATATATATGTGTAAGAACGGAATATATAAGTGTAAGAACGGAATATATATGTGTAAGAACGGAATATATATGTGTAAGAACTGAATATATATGTGTAAGAACGGAATATATATGTGTAAGAAGTGAATATATATGTGTAAGAACTGAATATATATGTGTTAGAACTGAATATATATGTGTAAGAACTGAATATATATGTGTAAGAACTGAATATATATGCGTAAAACTGAATATTTATGCCTAAGTACTGAACATATATGTGTAAGAAATTAATATATATGCGTAAGAACTGAATATATATGCGTAAGAACGGAATATATATGTGTAAGAACGGAATATATATGTGTAAGAACTGAATATATATGTGTAAGAACTGAATATATATGTGTAAGAACGGAATATATATGTGTAAGAACTGAATATATATGCGTAAGAACGGAATATATATGCGTAAGAACGGAATATATATGCGTAAAAACGGAATATATATGTGTAAGAACGGAATAGATATGTGTAAGAACGGAATATACATGTGTAAGAACGGAATAAATACGTGTAAGTACGGAATATATATGTATAAGAACGGAATATATGTCTAAGAACGGAATATATATGTGTAAGAACTGAATATATATGCGTAAGAACGGAATATATATGCGTAAAACTGAATATATATGCGAAAGAATGGAATATATATGCGTCAGAACGGAATATATGTGTTAGAACGGAATATATATGTGTAAGAATGGAATATATATGCGTAAGAACTGAATATATATGCATAAGAACGGAATATATCTGTGTAAGAAAGGAATATTAATGTGTAAGAACTGAATATATATGTGTAAGAACTCAATATATATGTGTAAGAACTGAATATATATGTATTAGAACTGAATATATATGTGTTAGAACGGAATATATATGTGTAAGAACGGAATATATATGTGTAAGAACGGAATATATAAGTGTAAGAACGGAATATATATGTGTAAGAACGGAATATATATGTGTAAGAACGGAATATATATGTGTAAGAACTGAATATATATGTGTAAGAACTGAATATATATGTGTAAAAACTGAATATATATTTGTAAGAACTGAATTTATATGTGTAAGGACTGAATATATATGCATAAGAACGGAATATATATGTGTAAGAACAGAATATATATGTGTAAGAACGGAATATGTACGTGTAAGATCGGAATATATATGTGTAAAAACAGAATATATATTTGTAAGAACTGAATTTATATGTGTAAGGACTGAATATATATGCATAAGAACGGAATATATATGTGTAAGAACGGAATATATATGTGTAAGAACGGGATATATATGTGTAAGAACGGAATATATAAGTGTAAGAACGGAATATATATGTGTAAGAACGGAATATATATGTGTAAGAACGGAATATATATGTGTAAGAACTGAATATATATGTGTAAGAACTGAATATATATGTGTAAAAACTGAATATATATTTGTAAGAACTGAATTTATATGTGTAAGGACTGAATATATATGCATAAGAACGGAATATATATGTGTAAGAACAGAATATATATGTGTAAGAACGGAATATGTACGTGTAAGATCGGAATATATATGTGTAAAAACGGAATATATATGTGTATATATGTGTAAGAAGGGAATATATATGTGTAAGAACTGAATATATATGTGTAAGAAGTGAATATATATGTGTAAGAACTGAATATATATGTGTAAGAACGGAATATATATGTGTAAGAACTGAATATATATGCGTAAGAACGGAATATATATGCGTAAGAACGGAATATATATGCGTAAAAACCGGAATATATATGTGTAAGAACGGAATAGATATGTGTAAGAACGGAATATACATGTGTAAGAACGGAATAAATACGTGTAAGTACGGAATATATATGTATAAGAACGGAATATATGTCTAAGAACGGAATATATATGTGTAAGAACTGAATAT
Organism: Cyrtodaria siliqua; assembly: GCA_037043455.1. Classification (NCBI taxonomy): domain Eukaryota; kingdom Metazoa; phylum Mollusca; class Bivalvia; order Adapedonta; family Hiatellidae; genus Cyrtodaria; species Cyrtodaria siliqua. The sequence goes on from JAWPHD010015846.1 coordinate 34,695, forward strand.
ATATGCGTAAGAACGGAATATATATGCGTAAAACTGAATATATATGCGAAAGAATGGAATATATATGCGTCAGAACGGAATATATGTGTTAGAACGGAATATATATGTGTAAGAATGGAATATATATGCGTAAGAATTGAATATATATGCGTAAGAACGGAATATATCTGTGTAGGAAAGGAATAGTAATGTGTAAGAACTGAATATATATGTGTAAGAACTGAATATATATGTGTAAGAACTGAATATATATGTATTAGAACTGAATATATTATTATGTATTAGAACTGAATATATATGTGTTAGAACTGAATATATATTTGTAAGAACAGAATGTATATGAGTAAGAACTGAAAATATATGCGTAAGAACGGAATATATATGTGTAAGAACGGAATTTGTACGTGTAAGAACGGAATATATATGTGTAAGAACTGAATATATATGAGTAAGAACGGAATATATATGCGTAAGAACTGAATATACATGTGTAAGAACGGAATATATATGTGTAAGAACGGAATATATATGTGTAAGAAGTGTATATATATGTGTAAGAACTGAATATATATGTGTAAAAACTGAATATATATGTGTAAGAACTGAATATATATGCGTAAGAAGTGAATATATATGCTTAAGAACGGAATATATATGTGTAAGAACGGACTATATATGTGTAAGAACGGAATATATATATGTGTTAGAACGGGATATATACGTGTAAGAACGGAATATATATGTATAAGAACGGAATATATATGTGTAAGAACGGAATTTATATGTGTAAGAACTGAATATATATGTGTTAGAACGGGATATATACGTGTAAGAACGGAATATATATGTGTAAGAACGGAATATATATGTGTAAGAACAGAATATATATGTGTAAGAACTGAAAATATATGTGTAAGAACTGAATATATATTTGTAAGAACTGAATATATATGTGTAAGAACTGAATATATATACGTAAGAACTGAATATATATGCATAAGAAAGGAATATATATGCGTACGAACTGAATATATATGCGTAAGAACGGAATATATATGTGTAAGAACGGAATATATATGTGTAAGAAAGGGATATATATGTGTAAGAACGGAATATATAAGTGTAAGAACGGAATATATATGTGTAAGAACGGAATATATATGTGTAAGAACTGAATATATATGTGTAAGAACGGAATATATATGTGTAAGAAGTGAATATATATGTGTAAGAACTGAATATATATGTGTTAGAACTGAATATATATGTGTAAGAACTGAATATATATGTGTAAGAACTAAAATATATATGCGTAAAACTGAATATTTATGCCTAAGTACTGAACATATATGTGTAAGAAATTAATATATATGCGTAAGAACTGAATATATATGCGTAAGAACGGAATATATATGTGTAAGAACGGAATATATATGTGTAAGAACTGAATATATATGTGTAAGAACTGAATATATATGTGTAAGAACGGAATATATATGTGTAAGAACTGAATATATATGCATAAGAACGGAATATATATGCGTAAGAACGGAATATATATGCGTAAAAACGGAATATATATGTGTAAGAACGGAATAGATATGTGTAAGAACGGAATATACATGTGTAAGAACGGAATAAATACGTGTAAGTACGGAATATATATGTATAAGAACAGAATATATGTCTAAGAACGGAATATATATGTGTAAGAACTGAATATATATGCGTAAGAACGGAATATATATGCGTAAAACTGAATATATATGCGAAAGAATGGAATATATATGCGTCAGAACGGAATATATGTGTTAGAACGGAATATATATGTGTAAGAATGGAATATATATGCGTAAGAACTGAATATATATGCATAAGAACGGAATATATCTGTGTAAGAAAGGAATATGAATGTGTAAGAACTGAATATATATGTGTAAGAACTCAATATATATGTGTAAGAACTGAATATATATGTATTAGAACTGAATATATATGTGTTAGAACGGAATATATATGTGTAAGAACGGAATATATATGTGTAAGAACGGAATATATAAGTGTAAGAACGGAATATATATGTGTAAGAACGGAATATATATGTGTAAGAACGGAATATATATGTGTAAGAACTGAATATATATGTGTAAGAACTGAATATATATGTGTAAAAACTGAATATATATTTGTAAGAACTGAATTTATATGTGTAAGGACTGAATATATATGCATAAGAACGGAATATATATGTGTAAGAACAGAATATATATGTGTAAGAACGGAATATGTACGTGTAAGATCGGAATATATATGTGTAAAAACAGAATATATATTTGTAAGAACTGAATTTATATGTGTAAGGACTGAATATATATGCATAAGAACGGAATATATATGTGTAAGAACGGAATATATATGTGTAAGAACGGGATATATATGTGTAAGAACGGAATATATAAGTGTAAGAACGGAATATATATGTGTAAGAACGGAATATATATGTGTAAGAACGGAATATATATGTGTAAGAACTGAATATATATGTGTAAGAACTGAATATATATGTGTAAAAACTGAATATATATTTGTAAGAACTGAATTTATATGTGTAAGGACTGAATATATATGCATAAGAACGGAATATATATGTGTAAGAACAGAATATATATGTGTAAGAACGGAATATGTACGTGTAAGATCGGAATATATATGTGTAAAAACGGAATATATATGTGTATATATGTGTAAGAAGGGAATATATATGTGTAAGAACTGAATATATATGTGTAAGAAGTGAATATATATGTGTAAGAACTGAATATATATGTGTAAGAACGGAATATATATGTGTAAGAACTGAATATATATGCGTAAGAACGGAATATATATGCGTAAGAACGGAATATATATGCGTAAAAACCGGAATATATATGTGTAAGAACGGAATAGATATGTGTAAGAACGGAATATACATGTGTAAGAACGGAATAAATACGTGTAAGTACGGAATATATATGTATAAGAACGGAATATATGTCTAAGAACGGAATATATATGTGTAAGAACTGAATATATATGCGTAAGAACGGAATATATATGCGTAAAACTGAATATATATGCGAAAGAATGGAATATATATGCGTCAGAACGGAATATATGTGTTAGAACGGAATATATATGTGTAAGAATGGAATATATATGCGTAAGAATTGAATATATATGCGTAAGAACGGAATATATCTGTGTAGGAAAGGAATAGTAATGTGTAAGAACTGAATATATATGTGTAAGAACTGAATATATATGTGTAAGAACTGAATATATATGTATTAGAACTGAATATATTATTATGTATTAGAACTGAATATATATGTGTTAGAACTGAATATATATTTGTAAGAACAGAATGTATATGAGTAAGAACTGAAAATATATGCGTAAGAACGGAATATATATGTGTAAGAACGGAATTTGTACGTGTAAGAACGGAATATATATGTGTAAGAACTGAATATATATGAGTAAGAACGGAATATATATGCGTAAGAACTGAATATACATGTGTAAGAACGGAATATATATGTGTAAGAACGGAATATATATGTGTAAGAAGTGTATATATATGTGTAAGAACTGAATATATATGTGTAAAAACTGAATATATATGTGTAAGAACTGAATATATATGCGTAAGAAGTGAATATATATGCGTAAAACTGAATATATATGCGTAAAAACTGAACATATATGTGTAAGAAATGAATATATATGAGTAAGAAATGAATATATATGCGTAAGAATGGAATATATATGTGTAAGGACGGAATATATATGTGTAAGAACGGAATATATATGTGTAAGAACGAAATATGTATGTGTAAGAACGGAATATATATGTGTAAGAACGGAATATATACGTGTAAGAACGGAATATATATGTGTAAGAACGGAATATATATGTGTAAGAACGGAATATATATGTGTAAGAACTGAATATATATGTGTAAGAACTGAATATATATGTGTAAAAACTGAATATATATTTGTAAGAACTGAATTTATATGTGTAAGGACTGAATATATATGCATAAGAACGGAATATATATGTGTAAGAACAGAATATATATGTGTAAGAACGGAATATGTACGTGTAAGATCGGAATATATATGTGTAAGAACGGAATATATATATGTAAGAACTGAATATACATGTGTAAAAACTGAATATATATGCGTCATAACGGAATATATGTGTTAGAACGGAATATATATGTGTAAGAACGGAATATATATGCGTAACAACTGAATATATATGCGTAAGAACGGAATATATATGTGTAAGAAAGGAATATATATGCGTACGAACTGAATATATATGCGTAAGAACGGAATATATATGTGTAAGAACAGAATATATATGTGTAAGAACGGTATATATAAGTGTAAGAACGGAATATATATGTGTAAGAACGGAATATATATGTGTAAGAACGGAATATATATGTGTAAGAACTGAATATATATGTGTAAGAACTGAATATATATGTGTAAAAACTGAATATATATTTGTAAGAACTGAATTTATATGTGTAAGAAATGAATATATATGCATAAAAATGGAATATATATGTGTAAGAACAGAATATATATGTGTAAGAACGGAATATGTACGTGTAAGATCGGAATATATATGTGTAAAAAACTGAATATATATGTGTATATATGTGTAAGAAGGGAATATATATGTGTAAGAACTGAATATATATGTGTAAGAAGTGAATATATATGTGTAAGAACTGAATATATATGTATTAGAACTGAATATATATGTGTTAGAACTGAATATATATGTGTAAGAACTGAATATGTATGAGTAAGTGCTGAATATATATGCGTAAGAACGGAATATATATGTGTAAGAACGGAATTTGTACGTGTAAGAACGGGAATATATATGTGTTAGAACGGAATATATATGTGTAAGAACGGAATATATATGCGTAAGAACTGAATATATATGTGTAAGAACGGAATATGTATGTGTAAGAACGGAATATATATGTGTAAGAAGTGTATATATATGTGTAAGAACTGAATATATATGTGTAAGAACTGAATATATATGTGTAAGAACTGAATATATATGCGTAAGAACTGAATATATATGTGTAAGAACGGAATATATATGTGTAAGAACGGAATATATATGTGTAAGAAGTGTATATATATGTGTAAGAACTGAATATATATGTGTAAGAACTGAATATATATGTGTAAGAACTGAATATATATGCGTAAGAAGTGAATATATAAGCGTAAAACTGAATATATATGCGTAAGAACTGAATATATATGCGTAAGAACGGAATATATATGTGTAAGAACGGAATATATATGTGTAAGAATTGAATATATATGTGTAAGAACGAAATATATATGTGTAAGAACGGAATATATATGCGTAAGAACTGAATATATATGTGTAAGAACGGAATATATATGTGTAAGAACGTAATATGTATGTGTAAGAAATTAATATAAATGTGTTAGAACTGAAAATATATGTGTAAGAACTGAATATATATGTGTAAGAAACTGAATATATATGCGTAAGAACTGAATATATATGCGTAAAACTGAATATATATGCGTAAGAACTGAACATATATGTGTAAGAAATGAATATATATGCGTAAGAACTGAAAATATATGCGTAAGAACTGAATATATATGCGTAAGAACGGAAAAATTATGTGTAAGAACGGAATATATATGTGTAAGAACTGAATATATATGTGTAAGAACTGAATATATATGTGTAAGAACGGAATATATATGTGTAAGAACGGAAATATATATGTATTAGAACGGAATATTTACGTGTAAGAACGGAATATATGATTGTAAGAACGGAATATATATGTAAAAGAACGGAATATATATGTGTAAGAACTGAATATATATGTGTAAGAACTGAATATATATTTGTAAAAAACTGAATATATATCTTTAATAACTGAATATATATACGTAAGAAACTGAATATATATGCTTATGAACGGAATATATATGTGTAAGAACGGAATATATATGTGTTAGAACGGAATATGTACGTGTAAGAACGGAATATATATGTGTAAGAACGGAATATATATGTGTATATATGTGTAAGAACTGAATATATATGTATAAGAACGGAATATATATTGGTAAGAACGGAATATATATGTGTAAGAACGGAATATGTACGTGTAAGAACGGAATATATATGTGTAACAACTGAACATATATGTGTAAGAACGGAATATATATGCGTAAGAACTGAATATATCTGTAAGAGCTGAATATATGTGTAAGAACTGAATATATTTGTGTAAGAACTGAATATATATGCGTAAGAAAGGAATATATATGAGTCAGAACGGAATATATATGTGTAAGAACGGAATATGTACGTGTAAGAACGGAATATATATGTGTAAGAACGGAATATATATTTGTAAGAACGGAATATATATGTGTATGAAGTGAATATATATGTGCAAGAACTGAATATATATGTGTAAGAACGGAATATATATGTGTACGAACGGAATATATATTTGTAAGAACGGAATATATATGTGTAAGATCTGAATATATATGTGTAAGAATTGAATATGTATATGTAAGAACAGAATATATATGTGTAAGAAGAGAATATATATGTGTAAGAACTGAATATATATGTATAAGAACGGAATATATATGTGTAAGAACGGAATATATATGTGTAAGAACGGAATATGTACGTGTAAGAACGGAATATATATGTGTAAGAACTGAACATATATATGTAAGAAATGAATATATATAAGTAAGAACTGGATATATATGCGTAAGAAACTGAATATATATCTGTAAGAACTGAATATATATGTGTAATAACGGAATATATATGTGTAAGAACGGAATATGTATGTGTAAGAAGTGAATATATATGTGTTAGAACTGAAAATATATGTGTAAGAAACTGAATATATATATGTAAGAAACTGAATATATATGTGTAAGAACGTAATATGTATGTGTAAGAAATTAATATAAATGTGTTAGAACTGAAAATATATGTGTAAGAACTGAATATATATGTGTAAGAACTGAATATATATGCGTAAGAACTGAATATATATGCGTAAAACTGAATATATATGCGTAAGAACTGAACATATATGTGTAAGAAATGAATATATATGCGTAAGAACTGAAAATATATGCGTAAGAACTGAATATATATGCGTAAGAACGGAAAGATTATGTGTAAGAACGGAATATATATGTGTAAGAACTGAATATATATGTGTAAGAACTGAATATATATGTGTAAGAACGGAATATATATGTGTAAGAACGGAATATATATGTATTAGAACGGAATATTTACGTGTAAGAACGGAATATATGATTGTAAGAACGGAATATATATGTAAAAGAACGGAATATATATGTGTAAGAACTGAATATATATGTGTAAGAACTGAATATATATTTGTAAAAACTGAATATATATCTTTAATAACTGAATATATATACGTAAGAAACTGAATATATATGCTTATGAACGGAATATATATGTGTAAGAACGGAATATATATGTGTTAGAACGGAATATGTACGTGTAAGAACGGAATATATATGTGTAAGAACGGAATATATATGTGTATTATATGTGTAAGAACTGAATATATATGTATAAGAACGGAATATATATTGGTAAGAACGGAATATATATGTGTAAGAACGGAATATGTACGTGTAAGAACGGAATATATATGTGTAACAACTGAACATATATGTGTAAGAACGGAATATATATGCGTAAGAACTGAATATATCTGTAAGAGCTGAATATATGTGTAAGAACTGAATATATTTGTGTAAGAACTGAATATATATGCGTAAGAAAGGAATATATATGAGTCAGAACGGAATATATATGTGTAAGAACGGAATATGTACGTGTAAGAACGGAATATATATGTGTAAGAACGGAATATATATTTGTAAGAACGGAATATATATGTGTATGAAGTGAATATATATGTGCAAGAACTGAATATATATGTGTAAGAACGGAATATATATGTGTAAGAACGGAATATATATTTGTAAGAACGGAATATATATGTGTAAGATCTGAATATATATGTGTAAGAATTGAATATGTATATGTAAGAACAGAATATATATGTGTAAGAAGAGAATATATATGTGTAAGAACTGAATATATATGTATAAGAACGGAATATATATGTGTAAGAACGGAATATATATGTGTAAGAACGGAATATGTACGTGTAAGAACGGAATATATATGTGTAAGAACTGAACATATATATGTAAGAAATGAATATATATAAGTAAGAACTGGATATATATGCGTAAGAACTGAATATATATCTGTAAGAACTGAATATATATGTGTAATAACGGAATATATATGTGTAAGAACGGAATATGTATGTGTAAGAAGTGAATATATATGTGTTAGAACTGAAAATATATGTGTAAGAACTGAATATATATATGTAAGAACTGAATATATATGTGTAAGAACTGAATATATATGCGTAAAACTGAATATATATGCGTAAGAACTGAACATATATGTGTAAGAAATGAATATATATGCGTAAGAACTGAAAATATATGCGTAAGAACTGAATATATATGTGTAAGAACGGAATAATTATGTGTAAGAACGGAATATATATGTGTAAGAACGGAATATATATGTGTAAGAACTGAATATATATGTGTAAGAACGGAATATATATGTGTAAGAACGGAATATATATGTATTAGAACGGAATATTTACGTGTAAGAACGGAATATATGAGTGTAAGAACGGAATATATATGTAAAAGAACGGAATATATATGTGTAAGAACTGAATATATATGTGTAAGAACTGAATATATATTTGTAAGAACTGAATATATATGTTTAATAACTGAATATATATACGTAAGAACTGAATATATATGCTTATGAACGGAATATATATGTGTAAGAACGGAATATATATGTGTAAGAACGGAATATATATGTGTAAGAACGGAATATATAAGTGTAAGAACGGAATATATATGTGTAAGAACGGAATATATATGTGTAAGAACTGAATATATATGTGTAAAAACTGAATATATATTTGTAAGAACTGAATTTATATGTGTAAGAACTGAATATATATGCATAAGAACGGAATATATATGTGTAAGAACAGAATATATATGTGTAAGAACGGAATATGTACGTGTAAGATCGGAATATATATGTGTAAAAACGGAATATATATGTGTATATATGTGTTAGAAGGGAATATATATGTGTAAGAACTGAATATATATGTGTAAGAAGTGAATATATATGTGTAAGAACTGAATATATATGTGTAAGAACGGAATATATATGTGTAAGAACTGAATATATATGCGTAAGAACGGAATATATATGCGTAAGAACGGAATATATATGCGTAAAAACGGAATATATACGTGTAAGAACGGAATAGATATGTGTAAGAACGGAATATACATGTGTAAGAACGGAATAAATACGTGTAAGTACGGAATATATATGTATAAGAACGGAATATATGTCTAAGAACGGAATATATATGTGTAAGAACTGAATATATATGCGTAAGAACGGAATATATATGCGTAAAACTGAATATATATGCGAAAGAATGGAATATATATGCGTCAGAACGGAATATATGTGTTAGAACGGAATATATATGTGTAAGAATGGAATATATATGCGTAAGAACTGAATATATATGCGTAAGAACGGAATATTAATGTGTAGGAAAGGAATATTAATGTGTAAGAACTGAATATATATGTGTAAGAACTGAATATATATGTGTAAGAACTGAGTATATATGTATTAGAACTGAATATATATGTGTTAGAACTGAATATATATTTGTAAGAACAGAATGTATATGAGTAAGAACTGAATATATAAGCGTAAGAACGGAATATATATGTGTAAGAACGGAATTTGTACGTGTAAGAACGGAATATATATGTGTAAGAACGGAATATATATGTGTAAGAAGTGTATATATATGTGTAAGAACTGAATATATATGTGTAAGAACTGAATATATATGTGTAAGAACTGAATATATATGCGTAAGAAGTGAATATATAAGCGTAAAACTGAATATATATGCGTAAGAACTGAATATATATGCGTAAGAACGGAATATATATGTGTAAGAACGGAATATATATGTGTAAGAATGGAATATATATGTGTAAGAACGAAATATATATGTGTAAGAACGGAATATATATGCGTAAGAACTGAATATATATGTGTAAGAACGGAATATATATGTGTAAGAACGGAATATGTATGTGTAAGAAATGAATATATATGTGTTAGAACTGAAAATATATGTGTAAGAACTGAATATATATGTGTAAGAACTGAATATATATGCGTAAGAACTGAATATATATGCGTAAAACTGAATATATATGCGTAAGAACTGAACATATATGTGTAAGAAATGAATATATATGCGTAAGAACTGAAAATATATGCGTAAGAACTGAATATATATGCGTAAGAACGGAATAATTATGTGTAAGAACGGAATATATATGTGTAAGAACGGAATATATATGTGTAAGAACTGAATATATAGGTGTAAGAACGGAATATATATGTGTAAGAACGGAATATATATGTATTAGAACGGAATATTTACGTGTAAGAACGGAATATATGATTGTAAGAACGGAATATATATGTAAAAGAACGGAATATATATGTGTAAGAACTGAATATATATGTGTAAGAACTGAATATATATTTGTAAAAACTGAATATATATGTTTAATAACTGAATATATATACGTAAGAACTGAATATATATGCTTATGAACGGAATATATATGTGTAAGAACGGAATATATATGTGTTAGAACGGAATATGAACGTGTAAGAACGGAATATATATGTGTAAGAACGGAATATATATGTGTATATATGTGTAAGAACTGAATATATATGTATAAGAACGGAATATATATTGGTAAGAACGGAATATATATGTGTAAGAACGGAATATGTACGTGTAAGAACGGAATATATATGTGTAACAACTGAACATATATGTGTAAGAACTGAATATATATGCGTAAGAACTGAATATATCTGTAAGAACTGAATATATGTGTAAGAACTGAATATATTTGTGTAAGAACTGAATATATATGCGTAAGAAAGGAATATATATGAGTAAGAACGGAATATATATGTGTAAGAACGGAATATGTACGTGTAAGAACGGAATATATATGTGTAAGAACGGAATATATATTTGTAAGAACGGAATATATATGTGTATGAAGTGAATATATATGTGCAAGAACTGAATATATATGTGTAAGAACGGAATATATATGTGTAAGAACGGAATATATATTTGTAAGAACGGAATATATATGTGTAAGAACTGAATATATATGTGTAAGAATTGAATATGTATATGTAAGAACTGAATATATATGTGTAAGAAGAGAATATATATGTGTAAGAACTGAATATATATGTGTAAGAACGGAATATATATGTGTAAGAACGGAATATATATGTGTAAGAACGGAATATGTACGTGTAAGAACGGAATATATATGTGTAAGAACGGAATATACATGTGTATATATGTGTAAGAACGGAATATATATGTGTAAGAACTGAATATATATGTGTAATAAGTGAATATATATGTGTAAAAACGGAATATATATGTGTAAGAACGGAATATATATGCGTAAGAACTGTATATATATGCGTAAAAAAGGAATATATATGCGTAAAAACTGAATATATATGTGTAAAAACGAAATATATATGTGTAAGAACGGGATATATATGTGTAAGAACGGAATATATAAGTGTAAGAACGGAATATATATGTGTAAGAACGGAATATATATGTGTAAGAACGGAATATATATGTGTAAGAACTGAATATATATGTGTAAAAACTGAATATATATTTGAAAGAACTGAATTTATATGTGTAAGAACTAAATATATATGCGTAAGAACGGAATATATATGTGTAAGAACAGAATATATATGTGTAAGAACGGAATATGTACGTGTAAGATCGGAATATATATGTGTAAGAACGGAATATATATGTGTATATATGTGTAAGAACTGAATATATATGTGTAAGAACGGAATATATATGTGGAAGAACTGAATATAAGTGCGTAAGAACGGAATATATATGCGTAAGAACGGAATATATATGCGTAAAAACGGAATATATATGTGTAAGAACGGAATAGATATGTGTAAGAAGGGAATAAATACGTGTAAGAACGGAATATATATGTGTAAGAACGGAATATATATGTGTTAGAACGGAATATATATGTGTAAGAACTGAATATATATGCGTAAGAACGGAATATATATGCGTAAGAACTGAATATATATGCGTAAGACAGAAAATATATGTGTAAGAACGGAATAGATATGTGTAAGAACGGAATATATATGTGTAAGAACGGAATAAATACGTGTAAGAACGGAATATATATGTGTAAAAACGGAATATATATGCGTAAGAACAGAATATATATGCATAAGAACTGAATATATATGCGTAAAACTGAATATATATGGGTCAGAACGGAATATATGTGTTAGAACGGAATATGTATGTGTAAGAACGGAATATATATGCGTAAGAACTGAATATATATGCGTAAGAACTGAATATATATGTGTAAGAACTGAATATATATGTGTAAGAACTGAATATATCTGTGTAAGAACGGAATATATATGTGTTAGAACGGAATATATATGTGTAAGAAGTGAATATATATGTGTAAGAACTGAATATATATGTGTTAGAACTGAATATATGTGTGAAAGAACTGATTATATATATGTGTAAAAACTGAATACATATGAGTAAGAACTGAATATATATGCGTAAGAACGGAATATATATGTGTAAGAACGGAATTTGTACGTGTAAGAACGGAATATATATGTGTAAGAACGGAATATATATGCGTAAGAACTGAATATATATGTGTAAGAACGGAATATATATGTGTAAGAACGGAATATATATGTGTAAGAAGTGAATATATATGTGTTAGAACTGAATATATATGTGTAAGAACTGAATATATATGTGTAAGAACTGAATATATATGCGTAAGAACTGAATATATATGCGTAAAACTGAATATATATGAGTAAGAACTGAACATATATGTGTAAGAAATGAATATATATGCGTAAGAAATGAATATATATGCGTAAGAACGGAATATATATGTGTAAGAACGGAATATATATGTGTAAGAACGGAATATATATGTGTAAGAACGGAATATATATGTGTGTGTAAGAACGGAATATATATGTGTAAGAACGGAATATATACGTGTAAGAACGGAATATATATGTGTAAAAACGGAATATATATGTGTAAGAACGGAATATATATGTGTAAGAACTGAATATACATGTGTAAGAACTGAATATATATGCGTAAGAACTGAATATATATGCGTAAGAACTGAATATATATGCGTAAGAACTGAACATATATGCGTAAGAACGGAATATATATGCGTAAGAACGGAATATATATGAGTAAGAACTGAAAATATATATGCCTAAGAACGGAATATATATGTGTAAGAACGAAATATATATTTGTAAAAACGGAATATATATGTGTAAGAACGGAATATATATGCGTAAGAACTGAATATATATGTGTAAGAACGGAATATATATGTGACAGACAGAACAGACAGACATACAAAGAGCAAGACAGAGACCGAGACAGGCCAGACAGAGAGCCAGACAGAGACCCAGACAGACAGACAGAGAGATAGAGAGCCATTCAGATACTCAGACAGGCCAGACAGAGAGCCATACAGAGAGGCAGACAGACAAACAGACAGACAGAGACCGCGACAGGCCAGACAGAGAGCCAGACAGAGACCCAGACAGACAGACAGAGAGATAGAGAGCCATTCAGATACTCAGACAGGCCAGACAGAGAGCCATGCAGAGAGGCAGACAGACAAACAGACAGACAGACAGACAGACAGACAAACAGACAGACATACAGAGTTACAGACAGGCCAGACAGAGACCCAGACAGAGACCCAGGCAGACAGACAAAGAGCCAGACAATGACCCAGACAGAGAGACAGAGAGCCAGACAGAGACCCAGAGAGACCCAGACAGACAGACAGACAGACAGACAGATAGACAGACGGACGGACGGACGGACGGACGGACGGACGGACGGACGGACGGACGGACGGACGGACGGACGGAAGGACAGACAGACAGAGAGACAGACAGACAGACAGACAGACAGACAGACAGACAGACAGACAGACAGACAGACAGACGGACAGACAGACAGACAGACAGGCCCAAAAAATAACACTGACAGACAGACAGACAGAGAGCCAGACAGAAAGCAAGACAGACAGACAGACAGACAGACGGACGTACAGACAGACATACAGACGGACGAACAGACAGACAGACAGACAGTCAGACAGACAGGCCAGACAGAGACCCAGACAGAGACCAAAACAGACAGACAAAGAGCCAGACAGAGACCCAGACAGACAGATATACAGACACACAGAGAGCCAGACTGAGACACAGACAGGCCAGACAAAGAGCCAGACAGAGAGCCAGACAGACAGACAGACAGAGACCCAGACAAAGACCCAGACAGGCCAAACAGAGACACAGACAGACAGACAGACAGAGACCCAGACAGGCCAGACAGAGACACAGACAGACAGACAGACAGACAGACAGGCCAGACAGAGAGCAAGACAGAGACCCAGACAGGCCAGACAGATAGCCAGACGAGACCCAGACAGACAGGCATACAGATACACAGAGAGCCAGACTGAGACCCAGACAGGCCAGACAGAGAGCCAGACAGAGAGCCAGACAGACATACAGACAGAGACCCGGACAGAGACACAGACAAGCCAGACAGAGACCCAGACAGACAGACAGACAGACAGACAGACAGACAGACAGACAGACAAACAGACAGACAGACAAACAGAGACCCAGACAGACAGAGACCCAGACAGACAGACATAAAGACAGACAGACAGACAGACTGACAGACAGACAGACAGGCCAGACAGAGACCCAGAAAGAGACCCAGCCAGACCAGACTAAGAGCCAGACAGATAGCCAGACAAACAGAAAGACAGACAGACAGACAGGCCAGACAGAAATCCAGACAGAGACCCAGCCAGACCAGACTGACAGCCAGACAGACAGAAAGACAGACAGACTTAGAGGCAGACAGACATACAGACATACAGAGTGACAGACAGACAGACAGACAGACAGACAGACAGACAGACAGACATACAGACAGACAGACAGACAGACAGACAGACAGACAGACAGACAGACAGACAGACAGACAGACAGACAGACAGACAGACAGACAGACAGACAGACAGAGACCCAGACAGGCCAGACAGAGAGCAAGACAGATACCTAGACAGACAGAGACCCAGACAGACAGGGTCTCTGTCTGGGTCTCTGTCTAGTCTGTCTGTCTGTCTGTCTGTCTGTCTGTCTGTCTGTCTGTCTGTCTGTCTGTCTGTCTGTCTGTCTGTCTGTATGTCTGTCTGTCTGTCTGTCTGTCTGTCTGTCTGTCTGTCTGTCTGTCTGGCTGGCTGGCTGGCTGGCTGGCTGGCTGGCTGGCTGGCTGGCTGGCTGGCTGACTGACTGTCTGGCTGGCCTGTCTGGGTCTCTGTCTGGGTCTCTGTCTGAGTCTCTGTCTGTGTCTCTGTCTAGCCTGTCTGTCTGTCTGTCTGTCTCTCTGTCTGTCTGGACTGTCTGGCTCTCTGTCTGGCTCTCTGTCTAGCCTGTCTGGCTCTCTGCCTCGCCTGTCTGGGTATCTGTCTGGGTCTTTGTCTAGCCTGTCTGTCTGTCTGACTGTCTGTCTGTCTGTCTGTCTGTCTGTCTGTCTGTCTGTCTGTCTGTCTGTCTGTCTGTCTGTCTGTCTGTCTGTCTGTCTGTCTGTCTGTCTGGCTGGCTGGCTGGCTGGCTGGCTGTCTCTCTGCCTCGTCTGTCTGTCTGTCTGTCTGTCTGTCTGTCTGTCTGTCTGGCCTGTCTGGCTCTCTGTCTGGCTCTCTGTCTAGCCTGTCTGGCTCTCTGCCTCGCCTGTCTGTCTGTCTGGCCTGTCTGGCTCTCTGTCAGGCTCTCTGTTTAGCCTGTCTGGCTCTCTACCTCGCCTGTCTGGTCTCTGTCTGCCTCTCTGTCTAGCCTGTCTGGCTCTCTGCCTCGCCTTGTCTGTCTGTCTGTCTGTCTGGCCTGTCTGGCTCTCTGTCTGGCTCTCTGTCTAGCCTGTCTGGCTCTTTACCTCGCCTGTCTGTCTGTCTGTCTGGCCTGTCTGGCTCTCTGTCTGGCTCTCTGCCTCGCCTGTCTGGGTCTCTGTCTTGGTCTCTGTCTAGTCTGTCTGTCAGTCTGTCTGTCAGTCTTTCTGTCTGTCTGTCTGTCTGTCTGTCTGTCTGTCTGTCTGTCTGTCTCTCTGTCTGTCTGGACTGTCTGGCTCTCTGTCTGGCTCTCTGTCTAGCCTGTCTGGCTCTCTGCCTCGCCTGTCTGGGTATCTGTCTGGGTCTCTGTCTAGCCTGTCTGTCTGTCTGTCTGTCTGTCTGTCTGTCTGGCTCTCTGCCTCGCCTGTCTGTCTGTCTGTCTATCTGTCTGTCTGGCCTGTCTGGCTCTCTGTCTGGCTCTCTGTCTAGCCTGTCTGGCTCTCTGCCTTGCCTGTCTGTCTGTCTGTCTCTCTGTCTGGCCTGTCTGGCTCTCTGTCTGGCTCTCTGTCTAGCCTGTCTGGCTCTCTGCCTCGCCTGTCTGTCTGTCTGGCCTGTCTGGCTCTCTGTCTGGCTCTCTGTCTAGCCTGTCTGGCTCTCTGCCTCGCCTGTCTGTCTGTCTGTCTGTCTGGCCTGTCTGGCTCTCTGTCTGGCTCTCTGTCTAGTCTGTCTGGCTATCTGTCTGTCTGGCTGGATGGCATGTCTGACATGTCTGGCTCTCTGTCTGTCTGGCCTGTCTGGCCTGTCTGGCCTGTCTGGCTCTCTGTCTGGCTCTCTGTCTAGCTCTCTGTCTAGCCTGTCTGGTTCACTGCCTCGCCTGTCTGTCTGTCTGTCTGGCCTGTCTGGCTCTCTGTCTGGCTCTCTGTCTGGACTGTCTGGCTCTCTGTCTGGCTCTCTGTCTAGCCTGTCTGGCTCTCTACTTCGCCTGTCTGGTCTCTGTCTGCCTCTCTGTCTAGCCTGTCTGTCTCTCTGTCTGTCTGTCTGGCCTGTCTTGCTCTCTGTCTAGCTCTCTGTCTAGCCTGTATGGCTACCTGTCTGTCTGTCTGTCTGTCTGTCTGTCTGTCCGTCTGTCTGGCCTATCTGGCCTGTCTGGCTCTCTGTCTGGCTCTCTGTCTAGTCTGTCTGGTTCACTGCCTCGCCTGTCTGTCTGTCTGTCTGTCTGTCTCGCCTGTCTTTCTGTCTGGCCTGTCTGGCTCTCTGTCTGGAGCCAGACAGGCCAGACAGACTGACAGACAGACACACAGACAGACACACAGACACACAGACAGACTAGACAGAAAGGCAGACAGAGACCAGACAGGCGAGGTAGAGAGCCAGACAGGCTAGACAGAGAGCCAGACAGAGAGCCAGACAGGCCAGACAAAGAGCCAGACAGAGAGCCAGACAGGCCAGACAGAGAGCCAGACAGAGACCCAGACAGGCCAGACAGGCCAGACAGACAGAGAGCCAGATATGCCAGACAGACAGACATACAGACAGACAGACAGACAGACAGACAGACAGACAGACAGACAGACAGACAGGCGAGGCAGAGAGTCAGACCGGCTAGACAGAGAGCCAGACAGAGAGCCAGACAGGCCAGACAGACAGAGAGACAGACAGACAGACAGACATACAGGCGAGGCAGAGAGCCAGACAGGCGGGCCAGACAGGCTAGACAGAGAGCCAGACAGAGAGCCAGACAGGCCAGACAGACAGACAGACAGACAGACAGACAGACCGACAGACAGACAGACATACAGACAGTCAGCCAGACAGCCAGCCAGACAGCCAGCCAGACAGACAGACAGACAGACAGACAGACAGACAGACAGACAGACAGACAGACAGACAGACAGACAGACAGACAGACAGACAGACAGACAGACAGACAGACTGACAGACAGACTGACAGACA
>JAWPHD010015847.1:0-53017 GCA_037043455.1 Cyrtodaria siliqua
AACAAGGAACATCATCGATGTCATTGCTGATAATTTTAGAAAAAAGTCCCATATCAATATCTCTTACAGTTTAAAGTCCCATATCAATATCTCTTACAGTTTTGAAGAAGTAGTCGCTACAAATTTGTTTTTTTAAATCTATTTTTAGCCGTGGCGGCCATTTCGAACTTCCGGCCAGCCTGCAATTTTGCTAGGATGAACTAGACCTAAAGAGCAACATTCCTGAGAAGTTTCATGAAAATCCATCAAGTAGTTTAAGAAAAGTAGTCACTACAAGTTTTTATTTATTTAACTATGTAAACAAAGATGGCAGCGGCAGCCATGTTTAATGTTGAATCAAAATAATTTTCAACAAGTACCAACATCATGTCATGCTGATCATTATAGAAAAAAAGTCCCATATTAATATCACTGACAGTTTTCAAGAAGTAGTCGCTACAATTTTTTTTTTTTACCATGCCCCATTATGGGTGAAGTATGAATAAAATGAAATATGTTAATTTAAAAAATCGGGTTTTGAGTGGGGGGATGGGGTGGAGGGGGGTGGGTGGGGTGGCACAACATAGCTATATGTGTAAGAATTGACAAAAACAGTACAACAATATGTAAATGGGGTGGGGGGAAATAATAGGTAGGGAGTTGGGGAGGGAGCCCGAGCCACAATATGGGTGAAGTTTAAATAAGATGAATAATGCTATAAAAAATCCCAAACCAAAATTTGGGTGACATAAGAAAAATATTTTAAGAGATATAGATATATACAACAGCTTACACGCAAACCTTGATCTGCCTTTATTTCACATTTTATGGGCCATCACAATTTGGGTTGCATGGGAGCCCAGAATTTGTAGAAGACAAAATTACTTATACAACCCTTTACAACATACTATAAGGAAACCAATTCCCAAATTTAGCTGAGCTAGGACAATTAAGAAATGTAAGAGATATAGACCTGTAAACACATCCTACATGCAAAGTTTCATGTGAAATGGGACACATTTTAAGGGCTATCATAATTTGGGTTCCATGGGAACCCATGGGTTACAGAAAAAAAAGCATATAAGATAATGCTATAAGGAAGCCCATGGCCAAATTTGGTTGTGCTAGGATAAGAAATGTAAGAGACATAGACTAGTAAACACAGCTTACACATAAATTACGCCGACGTGATTACAAAACTCTCTTATTCTTCAAATAGTAGAGCTAAAACTGGAATTTTTCAGCAAAACAAGGGCCATAACTCTGGTGTTACTGGGCTGATCTGGCCGGTTTTCGAACTCATCCGAGCTCTCATTGATATAAAGATATAAAGGCCAAGTTTGGGTTCACAAGGCAAAACATAGCATTTTTCGTTAATTCAAGGGCAATTACTCTGGTGTTACTAATTCGATCTGACCAGTTTTCGAACTCAGGCCTAAATTAAAATATTGTTTGTTTGCAGTTTGCAACCGACCCAAGGCAAACCCGCCGACCCAAACATTTTTTTAAAAAAAATATTTTTTTTTTTTTTTTTATTAATTTTTTTTTTCTTTCAAGTTTTTTTTCAAGTTTCTTTTTTCTCCAATGTGTTTATCACAAATATTGTTGGTTGTTTCAATTATTTTGGGAGTCATAATGCTCTGATATATTGGATGCTTGGAAATAATCTCTGCTGCTATAGTAAATTGAAGGGTCTACATGACTAACCTTGCGAGTGAGAAAAATGTGAGGATGGTGTCTGCAAAAAGGACACTTGAAGAGAATATTGTTCTTTGCAGTAACGTAAACTGAGAAGTGAAATTGACACAGAGTTCAATGTTTATACTTTAACAGGGCTTGACATTAACTTTTTTTTCTACTTGCCAGAACTTGGAATTCTTTTTGCGTGGGAACAATATTTTGGGTAAAGTGTATATCTCTACAAATTATTAAATAATGTTATTTTCGGGAAGTCATTATCTAATCCACTTGCCCAAACTAAATTTCTACTTGCCCCGGGCAAGTGAAAATGTGACCATATTTTTCAAATATTTCTAATGATGATGTGCGAATATTCAATTTATATGTTTTAGATGAAATATAAAAATAGTGTAGATTGTATGCACTGTATTTGCAATGTATCTTGTACCAAACAAAAGATTTTGTCATTTGAAACAGTACTTCGAAAAAGTTAGCATCGAGCACTGTTTAATAGTTACTAAGTCTATTTCATGTGTCCATAAATGAACATTTGATCAATGTTTTGCATGTTCTGTTAATATTTAACTAAACCCTTTTTTACGATTGTTAATAATTAGGAATTATACTCGATATCGCTGCCAAGGGAATGTTTTGACTGGACTAATTAGGTTATTGATGAATTTATGTTTGGTCTCGTTTCTGTGATTATCTGGAAAAATGGGAGTTAAAACGATCTTTTGGTATGAAATTATGCAGTCTCTGGTTGCGATTGACAGGTGGTCGCTTATTACAGTATAAATTAATAGCAAATTTCGTTGGGACGAACTCGAAGTGTTCACTTACAGCAGGTTGAATCTTAAAACAGGTGGTCGTACGACCAGGTTTGACTGTATTTCTTTAACATGCTCAGAAATAGACAGACCTACACAGTTTATGTCCCCTCCGGCAGATGAGACTAAGAGAAGTGTCTTGCCTAAGGACACACCAAAGTAACCCAGTGGCGCCAGTGAGGAGCAATCTGTGATCTATGGATTCAGATTTGAATGTGCTGTCTACTGCGTCACTGTGGCCCCCAGCATAAAGTAGACATACAACATTATTACCTGTTTAATAACAACAGATTGTTGTAGCTGAACACATTCTGTCAGTTGAGTTGCCATGGTAACACACTTGACGACTTGCTTTACCAGCAACTTCTGAAGGGCTGATACCAGACTGGTTTTTACCGAGTATGGAAGATCTCTGTTACATAAATGCTTGGTAAAAAGGGAGACAACTTTGTCCTCTGGCATATTCTTTAACAAGGGACACAACTCACCAAGCACCTGAAATAAATTGTTAATTGTGTTTCAGGGTGGAAAACAGATAAAATATTCAAATATTTTACAAAATTAGAAGTAGGAAGTTATGCAACTGTTGTGCATCTTTACTGTTTGGGGTCTAACATAATTTTTCAGGACTTATTTGGCTATGCATGAGAGTCACTTTTTAGTGATGAAGGCAGTCCACCTGCTATTTCCTGGGTAGAATCAGTACTGTATACATCCCGTCATCCGTTAGAATCGACACTTTCTTGCTTACAAGTTGAGATCCCAATGGGTTTTGATTCGCAGCGGTGAGAAGTGGTAAGGTTTCAAACGTAGCGTCTTTACCCTCTTGACCATGGAATCAGTGTTGTGCATCTTTAATAAACTCATGTTTCTTGGCAGTACTTTATTCTCTAATAACATACTAAACATTTACAAAATACCACACGGTTTTCAATAGTAATCAAGACAACATTAACGTGAAAACCAAATCCATGCTTATTTTTGATATGAGGAATTAGATTTAAATATTTTAAACTATTGACCAAATAACAATTTTCTTTTATATTAACAGTGACACTGACCTGAGTAACATGACAAGTAATCCCTAGTTAACTACTGATATTATGAATCTATCCATGAACCCTTCAACACAACAGTGCTAACCAAGACAGAAATCTCTCAACACTAACCCAGCAATGCAAACCAAGACAGAAATCTCTCAACACCAACCCAGTAATGCAAACCAAGACAGAAATCTCTCAACACTAAACCAAGTAATGCAAACCAAGACAGAAATCTCTCAACACCAACCCAGCAAGCAAACCAAGACAGAAATCTCTCAACACTAACCGAGTAATGCAAACCAAGACAGAAATCTCTCAACACTAACCCAGCAATGCAAACCAAGACAGAAATCTCTCAACACCAACCCAGCAATGCAAACCAAGACAGAAATCTCTCAACACTAACCCAGCAATGCAAACCAAGACAGAAATCTCTCAACACCAACCCAGTAATGCAAACCAAGACAGAAATCTCTCAACACTAACCCAGCAATGCAAACCAAGACAGAAATCTCTCAACACCAACCCAGCAATGCAAACCAAGACAGAAATCTCTCAACACCAACCCAGCAATGCAAACCAAGACAGAAATCTCTCAACACCAACCCAGCAATGCAAACCAAGACAGAAATCTCTCAACACTAACCCAGCAATGCAAACCAAGACAGAAATCTCTCAACACCAACCCAGTAATGCAAACCAAGACAGAAATCTCTCAACACTAACCCAGCAATGCAAACCAAGACAGAAATCTCTCAACACCAACCCAGTAATGCAAACCAAGACAGAAATCTCTCAACACCAACCCAGCAAGCAAACCAAGACAGAAATCTCTCAACACTAACCGAGTAATGCAAACCAAGACAGAAATCTCTCAACACTAACCCAGCAATGCAAACCAAGACAGAAATCTCTCAACACCAACCCAGCAATTTAAACCAAGACAGAAATCTCTCAACACTAACCCAGCAATGCAAACCAAGACAGAAATCTCTCAACACCAACCCAGTAATGCAAACCAAGACAGAAATCTCTCAACACTAACCCAGCAATGCAAACCAAGACAGAAATCTCTCAACACCAACCCAGCAATGCAAACCAAGACAGAAATCTCTCAACACCAACCCAGCAATGCAAACCAAGACAGAAATCTCTCAACACCAACCCAGCAATGCAAACCAAGACAGAAATCTCTCAACACTAACCCAGCAATGCAAACCAAGACAGAAATCTCTCAACACCAACCCAGTAATGCAAACCAAGACAGAAATCTCTCAACACTAACCCAGCAATGCAAACCAAGACAGAAATCTCTCAACACCAACCCAGCAATGCAAACCAAGACAGAAATCTCTCAACACTAACCCAGCAATGCAAACCAAGACAGAAATCTCTCAACACCAACCCAGTAATGCAAACCAAGACAGAAATCTCTCAACACCAACCCAGTAATGCAAACCAAGACAGAAATCTCTCAACACTAACCCAGCAATGCAAACCAAGACAGAAATCTCTCAACACTAACCCAGCAATGCAAACCAAGTCAGAAATCTCTCAAAACCAACCCAGTAATGCAAACCAAGACAGAAATCTCTCAACACCAACCCAGTAATGCAAACCAAGACAGAAATCTCTCAACACTAACCCAGCAATGCAAACCAAGACAGAAATCTCTCAACACTAACCCAGTAATGCAAACCAAGACAGAAATCTCTCAACACTAACCCAGTAATGCAAACCAAGACAGAAATCTCTCAACACCAACCCAGTAATGCAAACCAAGACAGAAATCTCTCAACACTAACCCAGCAATGCAAACCAAGACCGAAATCTCTCAACACCAACCCAGCAATGCAAACCAAGACAGAAATCTCTCAACACTAACCAAGTAATGCAAACCAAGACAGAAATCTCTCAACACCAACCCAGCAAGCAAACCAAGACAGAAATCTCTCAACACTAACCGAGTAATGCAAACCAAGACAGAAATCTCTCAACACTAACCCAACAATGCAAACCAAGACAGAAATCTCTCAACACTAACCCAGCAATGCAAACCAAGACAGAAATCTCTCAACACCAACCCATCAATGCGAACCAAGACAGAAATCTCTCGACACTAACCCAGCAATGCAAACCAAGACAGAAATCTCTCAACACTAACCCAGTAATGCAAACCAAGACAGAAATCTCTCAACACTAACCCAGTAATGCAAACCAAGACAGAAATCTCTCAACACTAACCCATCAATGCGAACCAAGACAGAAATCTCTCGACACTAACCCAGCAATGCAAACCAAGGCAGAAATCTCTCAACACTAACCCAGTAATGCAAACCAAGACAGAAATCTCTCAACACTAACCCAGTAATGCAAACCAAGACAGAAATCTCTCAACACTAACCCATCAATGCGAACCAAGACAGAAATCTCTCAACACCAACCCAGTAATGCAAACCAAGACAGAAATCTCTCAACACTAACCCATCAATGCGAACCAAGACAGAAATCTCTCAACACTAACCCAGCAATGCAAACCAAGACAGAAATCTCTCAACACTAACCCAGTAATGCAAACCAAGACAGAAATCTCTCAACACTAACCCAGTAATGCAAACCAAGACAGAAATCTCTCAACACTAACCCATCAATGCGAACCAAGACAGAAATCTCTCAACACTAACCCAGTAACCCTATAATATCCTGTTTATAACACTAACATTATAACAGAAAACAACCTATGCAGTAAAGCTGCTATGGTATGAAGTGCCACATGTGCCACACACTATTTACTGAAGCCAGTACTATGATTAGAGAATATTATGTCAATGCCTTTTACTATCAAGTTTATTAGGCGAGGCAGAGAAAACCAAGAATGGCGAGACTCTGCCGATCCATTATGTGTTTTTGTGCTGAGCCTAATAAACTTGATAGTAAAAGGCACTGATATTAAAAAAAATTATCATATAGGTTATCAACATTTTCTGTATGATCTATTTAACAGCATGTTGTACTGTATATTGTTTTTCTGTCATGCCGTTTTATGATGTCAGATAACGTTACGTACAATAAACGCTGAGGAATTCCGCATTGATTTCGCTTTATTGCCCGATCAGCAAAATGTATTAGTTGACCCCTTTATCAGCCAGAAAAGTGTCTGCATGACAACTAGGATACGTACCCAAGAAGAGATTTGTACAAGAGGTGGTTCTGTGTTGTTCATCAACATAAAGCTGACTGACTTCTGTACCAGGAAATACTGGTCCTTCTGACTGACATCCCCACTGATGTACCCTGAAATAGTGGGAGGCTTGACTGAACTAGAACTATCACTGACATCACCTCTGATGAACCCTAATATAGTGGGAGGCTCGACTGAACTAGAACTATCACTGACATCTCCGCTGATGTACCCTGAAATAGTGGGAGGCTTGACTGAACTAGAACTATCACTGACATCACCGCTGATGTACCCTGAAATAGTGGGAGGCTTGACTGAACTAGACCTATTACTGACATCCCCACTGATGTACCCTGAAATAGTGGGAGGCTTGACTGAACTAGAACTATCACTGACATCCCCACTGATGTACCCTGAAATAGTGGGAGGCTTGACTGAACTAGAACTATCACTGACATCGCCGCTGATGTACCCTGAAATAGTGGGAGGCTTGACAGAACTAGAACTATCACTGACATCGCCGCTGATGTACCCTGAAATAGTGGGAGGCTTGACTGAACTAGAACTATCACTGACATCTCCGCTGATGTACCCTGAAATAGTGGGAGGCTTGACTGAACTAGAACTATCATTGACATCGCCGCTGATGTACCCTGAATAGTGGGAGGCTTGACTGAACTAGAACTATCACTGGCATCACCACTGACGTACCCTGAAATAGTGGGAGGCTTGACTGAACTAGACCTATAACTGACATCACCGCTGATGTACCCTGAAATAGTGGGAGGCTTGACTGAACTAGAACTATCACTGACATCTCCGCTGATGTACCCTGAATAGAGGGAGGCTTGACTGAACTAGAACTATCACTGGCATCACCACTGACGTACCCTGAAATAGTGGGAGGCTTGACTGAACTAGACCTATTACTGACATCACCGCTGATGTACCCTGAAATAGTGGGAGGCTTGACTGAACTAGAACTATCACTGACATCACCGCTGATGTACCCTGAAATAGTGGGAGGCTTGACTGAACTAGACCTATTACTGACATCCCCGCTGATGTACCCTGAAATAGTGGGAGGCTCGACTGAACTAGAACTATCATTGACTTCACCGCTGATGTACCCCGAAATATCGGGAGGCTTGACTGAACTAGAACTATCACTGACATCACCGCTGATGTACCCTGAAATAGTGGGAGGCTTGACTGAACTAGACCTATTACTGACATCCCCGCTGATGTACCCTGAAATAGTGGGAGGCTCGACTGAACTAGAACTATCATTGACTTCACCGCTGATGTACCCTGAAATATCGGGAGGCTTGACTGAACTAGACCTATTACTGACATCCCCGCTGATGTACCCTGAAATAGTGGGAGGCTCGACTGAACTAGAACTATCATTGACTTCACCGCTGATGTACCCTGAAATAGTGGGAGGCTTGACTGAACTAGAACTATCACTGACAAGACCACTGATGTACCCTGAAATAGTGGGAGGCTTGACTGAACTAGAACTATCACTGACATCTCTGCTGATGTACCCTGAAATAGTGGGAGGCTTGACTGAACTAGAACTATCACTGACATCACCGCTGATGTACCCTGAAATAGTGGGAGGCTTGACTGAACTAGAACTATCACTGACATCACCGCTGATGTACCCTGAAATAGTGGGAGGCTTGACTGAACTAGAACTATCACTGACATCGCCGCTGATGTACCCTGAAATAGTGGGAGGCTTGACTGAACTAGAACTATCACTGACATCACCGCTGATGTACCCTGAAATAGTGGGAGGCTTGACTGAACTAGAACTATCACTGACATCACCGCTGATGTACCCTGAAATATCGGGAGGCTTGACTGAACTAGAACTATCACTGACATCACCGCTGATGTACCCTGAAATAGTGGGAGGCTTGACTGAACTAGAACTATCACTGACATCACCGCTGATGTACCCTGAAATAGTGGGAGGCTTGACTGAACTAGAACTATCACTGACATCGCCGCTGATGTACCCTGAAATAGTGGGAGGCTTGACTGAACTAGAACTATCACTGACATCGCCGCTGATGTACCCTGAATAGTGGGAGGCTTGACTGAACTAGAACTATCACTGGCATCACCACTGACGTACCCTGAAATAGTGGGAGGCTTGACTGAACTAGACCTATAACTGACATCACCACTGATGTAACCTGAAATAGTGGGAGGCTTGACTGAACTAGAACTATCACTGACATCTCCGCTGATGTACCCTGAATAGAGGGAGGCTTGACTGAACTAGAACTATCACTGGCATCACCACTGACGTACCCTGAAATAGTGGGAGGCTTGACTGAACTAGACCTATTACTGACATCACCGCTGATGTACCCTGAAATAGTGGGAGGCTTGACTGAACTAGAACTATCACTGACATCACCGCTGATGTACCCTGAAATAGTGGGAGGCTTGACTGAACTAGACCTATTACTGACATCCCCGCTGATGTACCCTGAAATAGTGGGAGGCTCGACTGAACTAGAACTATCATTGACATTACCGCTGATGTACCCCGAAATATCGGGAGGCTTGACTGAACTAGAACTATCACTGACATCACCACTGACGTACCCTGAAATAGTGGGAGGCTTGACTGAACTAGAACTATCACTGACAAGACCACTGATGTACCCTGAAATAGTGGGAGGCTTGACTGAACTAGAACTATCACTGGCATCACCACTGACGTACCCTGAAATAGTGGGAGGCTTGACTGAACTAGAACTATCACTGACATCTCTGCTGATGTACCCTGAATAGTGGGAGGCTTGACTGAACTAGAACTATCAATGACATCTCCGCTGATGTACCCTGAAATAGTGGGAGGCTTGACTGAACTAGAACTATCACTGGCATCACCACTGATGTACCCTGAAATAGTGGGAGGCTTGACTGAACTAGAACTATCACTGACATCACCACTGAGGTACCCTGAAATAGTGGGAGGCTTGACTGAACTAGACCTATTACTGACATCACCGCTGATGTACCCTGAAATAGTGGGAGGCTTGACTGAACTAGAACTATCACTGAAGGTGATGAATACACCTGCTTTTTTACATAGCCAATGAAAATGAGCAAATCAAGCATAATGAATGTCTAAAATATTAGTTTTTTTAATCTGAAAAAAAATCCACTCACTGAAGTAAACAGCTAAGTATTCTTGGAATATCTTGTGTAGAAATGACAGACTTTTCATAAGGGTTGCAACATTATACAATATTAGAGTGGAAAATGCTAAATCATATAGGTAATTCTGTAATAAATAAGGTTATCAACAATGTGTGATGTAGCGAGACATAAGGTCATCAGTTGTTATGTGTATATGAAGTTAGGGAACAATCGATTGAAATCAAAGCATGAATTATAGAACATGGCTCTATTAAGTTGTCTAATGATGCTAAATAGATGTGTGAAGTTTCAATCTATTATGGGAAGTAGTTTCCTAGATATAAGCTTATATATGGTGAAATGTAATACAAAATCTATATTTCAGTTAAGTGTGCAATCTTTACTTTGGAAATAGGATGTTAAAAAAATAATTCACTTTTTATCTTTCATACCTGTTTGCAGTCGTGATATGACAGTATTGATGACAGTGTTATCTATGCCATCTCCACCCAGCTGTACAACAGACAGTAATGTCTCCACTTGCCACTGGGGGTTGTCTGCAAACCTAGCGAAAATGACAAAACATCCTTTTCAGCACTGAAAATCTCACCTATCAGCAATGAATATTTCACCTGTTAACATTGTATACTTCACCTATCAGCACTGAATATTTCACCTATCAACATTGAATATTTCACCTATCAGCACTGAATATTTGACCTATCACCATTGAATATTTCACCTATTAACATTGTATATTTCACCTATCAAAATTGTGTATTTCACCTATCAACATTAAATAATGCACTTATAAACATTCAATATTTCATCTATCAGCACTGAATATTTCACCAATAGACATTCCATATTCACCTAGTGACATTGACTATTTCAACTGTCAGCATTAACTATTCCATCTATCAACATTGAATATTTCACCTATTAGCACTGACTATTTCACTTAGGTATTAACATTGAATATTTCACCTATCAACATTGAATATTTCACCTATCAACATTGAATATTTCACCTATTGGCACTGAATATTTCACTTATCAACATTAAATATTTCACCTATCAACATTGAATATTTCACCTATCAACATTGAATATTTCACCTATTGGCATAATATTTCACCAATATGCATTGAATATTTCAACTATCAACAATGAATATTTCATATTTCACTGATGGAAATGTCCGTTCTTTAGCTATTAAGAAAACGATATGAATAAATACAAATGCTCCACCCTGATGAGAACAAGTATAACATGCATACCTTTCAGTAAGGTTAATCACCATAGTGATGACCTCTGACCTCCAGAACGTGTCCAAGGTCACAGTGAGCTGGTGCAGCAGTCTTGATGTTATCAACTCCATACTAGTTTTGATGGCAATCTGATACAGTAACTTGTACATCTGGAAGTCATGGAAACCAAACATAGAATGCCTGTCCTTCAATAAGCATATACAGCAGAAAAGCTAAATCTTGAAATCTATTCAGCATTTCAAAAATATAATATTTCCTATTTTTTTATTTGATGGACCCACCTAATGGGGCATTACACTCTAGTTTGCTAAGGTTTTCATGTTTGAAGCATTCCCTTTTACTAAGGTACTCAAGTAATAGCTTGGAAGCAGTTTTTTATGCAGAGTCACCCTGACCTTGAACTTGACCTAGTGTGCTAAAACTACATAGAGATTACCCTTGTCCCATGGGCAGTCTATATATTAAATTTCATGATTCTAAACTGAATGGTACATTAGTTATAGCCCAAAAGCTGTTAGCCCATGTTGGGGCACTACAACCTTCACCTTGAATTGAATTGAATGTTGTTTAACGGCTCATCAACACAGTATAGGTTATTTAGAGCCGCCCCAGAGAGAGGGGAAGGATACATAGGAATCCGGGAACCGTGCCCTACTCTTATTATCGAATAGACCTCAAAAACAATCTGGATCATCCTAGTCTCATGGGCAGTCCATCAAGTGTCATGACAAGTTTCATGACCCTTGGTTGAAAGGTATTCAAGTTATTGCACGGAAGCCGTTTTTCTATGTCTGGTATCCACGAGGGATCATCCTTGTCCCATAGGCAGTCTTATCTATGAAGTTCCATGAACCTAGGTTGAAAGGTTCTCAAGTTACAGCATGGAAACCATTTTGCTATGTTGAGTCAACACAACTTTGACCTTAGTGACCTCAAAAACAAGAGAGCATCCATGTCAAATGAGCAGTCTATGTATGAAGTTCATGACCATCGTTTGAAAGGTACTCGAGTGACAGCTAGGAAACTGTTTTTCTATCCAAGATCACTGCAATCTTGACCTCTGACCTAGTGAAAACAGCGTCCAAATTAAAATCCAACCGTATCTCCTGCGGACAGACAACGCAGTTCCATAATATGTCCTGATTTTCAAAGAGGCATATAAAAACGGCAGGTCTTCTAATGTGCATGATTTGTTTTAGTCTTTGATGTTTTTAACATATATTAGTATATTTGTCTTATGGAACCCAATTAACGTACTTTTTTACACTGTCAGTTGTTAAAGGGAAAATAATTAAAAATAACATATCTAATAATGAAATCCAAGCAATTAGTGTCTACATTTAAAGGAAATTCAAAACTGACTGACATAAATTTATAACAGTAACTAAGCTTTTCTAAGAAAATGTATTGTAGCAGTCAAAAAATATAGAAAATAGACACCGAAAATAGACAACATTAAGCCCCCCCCCCCCCCCCCCCCCCCACACACACAGTTATTAGAGAGCTAAAATGACCAACCTTTCTCTGCAAACTTGGGTCTGTGTTCTCTAGTGAATCTAGAATGAGATCCTGATAATCTAGGGCATATTGTTTCTCCACCTGGACCAAGGACACCAGGGCCTTCACACCTGGATAGAATTGTACAAGAATAGTTCAGAATATTGGCATATACTCAAACAAATTGTATTATTGAAAGTTCTGAAAAACTTGGAAAATGGTGAAGAATTATTAAAATTGGTTTATAAAAAAATCCAATAAATTATGACCATTCAAATATGATAATTATTACCGATTTATAGAAATTACTACCACAGCTACTCTCTGAAACAAGAGGCCCAAGAGGGCCTGTGGACGCTCTACTGGCTAACATGGCTCTTATAACATCAATGAAGCGAGTGACTGCAATTTACGTTTTTTGAAAGGTTTGGGCAAAATACCACATGTTTAACTAAATCAAGGGCCATAACTGAAGAATCTGGTAAAATTTGGTAAAGATCAGATGAAAAATGAAGGCCCAACCCTATTAACGAGGCAAAATATAGCATTTTTAACTAAATCAAGAGCCATAACTCCTCTGTTACAGGTCCGATCTGGTTTTCGAACTTGGCCAACAGAGCTAGAAAAGAATATAAATAATCATAATAATAATAATAATAATAATAATAATAATATAAAAAAAAGAAAGTCATAAAAACTCGTAAAGTCTGGTAAAGAACAGATGCAAAATGAAGGCCCTATCGTATTAACGAGGCAAGTTTTAGCATTTTTAACGAAATCAAAGGCCATAACTCTGCTGTTACTGGTCCGATCAATGGTTTTCGAACTTGTCCTAGCTTCCATTGACATTAACAATCTGATAAAGTTTGGTAAAGATCGGATGAACAATGAAGGCCCTACTGGTTTTCGTTCTTGTCCGAACTTTCATTGACATTAACAATCTTAACGAGGCAAAATATACATTTTCTAACAAAATCAAGGGCCATAACTCTGCAGTTACTGGTCCAATATAACTGGTTTTCGAACTTGTCCGAGCTTTCATTGATATTAACAATCTGGTAAAGTTTGTTAAAGATCCGATGAAAATTAATGGCCCTATCGTCTTGATGAGGCAAAATATAGCATTTTTAACTAAATCAAGGGCCATAACTCCGCTGTTACTGGTCCGATCTGGCTGGTTTTTGAACTTGTATGAGCTTTCATTGACAATAGCAACCTGGTAATGTCTGGTAAAGATCGGATGCAAAATGAAGGCCCTATCGTCTTAACGAGGCAAAATACAGCTTTTTAACTAAATCAAGGGCCATAACTCCGCTGTTACTGGTCCGATATGGCTGGTTTTCAAACTTGGTTGAGCTTTTATTGATATTAACAATCTGGTAAAGTTTGGTAAACATCAGATGAAAAAAGAAGGCCCTATCGTTTTAAAGAGACAAAAAAAATTAACGACGGACGGATGACAGACGGACGACGAACAACTCGCCATCCCATAAGCTCTGCTGGCCCTTGCCCTTGGCCAGTAGAGCTAAAAAAAAGTATACTGAAGTGTTATAATGATAATTTATTGTGATGGATAACTCTAGGGATGGAAGGTCAGTCCTCTGGGGCTCAACAGTACTGAAAAAAAATGTTGACTATCACAAGGGGAAATAAATCTCGTTTTAACAATTAAATTAAAATTATGCATGTTTGCTCCCCTTACTTTGGTTAGTTTAAACTTATTTATTTTACATCGATTGTAACGAAAGCTCTCTGAACTTATTTGAATTACTCTCGATGTCTTCATGGGTAGAACCAATACTAAGCAATGCAGATAAAGTGTCTTGCTCAGGGACACAACGCATTTGGCAATGGCGGGAATCGAACCCACGACTTTTTGATCATGGGTCCAACGCTCTACCACTATACCACAGTGCTCCACTACCCTTACTTTGGTTCACTACTTTATTGTAGCTGATTTACCTAAAAGAGGAATCAGGTTCACATAAGAATTGAATGGTATTATATAAGGGACCAGGGTAATGTCATGTAGTCTACGACTTGGGTGTCTCCGGTGTATTCCCTATTTTTTTTGAATACTTTGTTTTTTGAGATTAATTAACCAAATGGTGAGTGGTGTTTAAAGCTGTTTAGTAGTGTGTGTTGTGTATTAATAGTGTTTCAATAGTGTGTTTAGTTGTGTGTGTATCGAATAAGGCATTCACAGCTTTACCGACCTATAGGATTGTTCACCAGCATCTCAGCCTTGGGATACCCTCGCTACTGAGAAGTGTACTGGCGGCAATATATTCTCCAAAATATTCATCAAGGTTATGTTTGTAAGTCAGTCACATTATTTCTCTAGTATTTGCCTCGTGCAAGTTTTGATATAATAATGTAATTAAGTGATATTCTAGTCAAATAATAATCTAGTCTTTGTATCATATCGACTTGTTATTTATTTAAGGTCATGGGATAGTGGGTCATACAATAATACATGATATTATTATTGTTCGGGGCGCTTGTTTCAGCCAAAGGTTTTTTATACTGTTCAGACAAAATTCAACTTTAAACTAAAGAAATTGTATATCTGTGAAACAGACATTTTAGTGGTAAATAAAAAATACATTATGGTACTTTTCAAAATCGGTGGAGAAATAAAAATTTCAAGTGCAAAAGTTGTTTTTATAGGGCATTTTCAATGAAAATTTTGCTGCGTCAAAAATTAGAAAAATGCATTATTTTTCCTTTTTTTATCCAAAAATATGTAATGGTAAACCTGAAAGCTTTATAGCAACTATTGAGGCTAACTGAGGTTATCTGAGATTTATTTCTTAATTTTCTGCGGTCCCAGCAACTTGGTGTTTACATTGGAAAAGCCCCATCAAAAAAGCATTTTGGCTGTAAAATATTTATTTCCCAACCAATTTTCGAAACAATAAACATGATAAAGGTAGTTTTATTTACCACTAAAAATGTCAGTTCTAAGTAACAATATATAATTTATGCATGTATTTTAAAATTATTCATGTTATTGCTGAAAAATCATTGGCTGAAACTAGCGCCCCGAACCATAGTTAGGAATATTACCAATACAAGCATTACCTATATATTTCAGGTTTGGCTCGCTTGATCTCACAAACTTTGCTACATGCTGGGCAGCCTCCTCCAACAACGACCTTTCTGGTTGCATAGCAACGATACATACGATACACTCATACAATATAGCTGCAATAAAGTTAAAGGCGAATCTATGAAATAATATTCAAGCAAGAAAACAAAGGTTATCTTTTTAATAACTAGAAAATGTGCCTATGGGACACGGATGCCCTCAAATTTTGAACAGTATTAAACATAAATTGAAGCAGTTCGAACAATAATATTTTTCTTTAAACAGATGAGCATATCAATATCTATCAACACATTCTCTGATTTTAGGGCTACCATACAACTTAATACAGAGAAAACAATGTTTTAGAAACATGATTCCAAATGTATTTCAACAGATTTTATTAAATAAATTTAATGAGTAAACCCGGGTTACCAATCTCAAAATGTTATTGAAAGCATGTACTATAAAGGTTTGCCTTTATTGACGAAATAAAAAACTTGATGTATGATATGTATACTGTGACAAAAACAAACTATTATTTAAATCTCAAGGTGCACTGTTATTTGAATATTTTCGAATACAAATAAAGTGTAACCAATAGTCAAAATATTTGTATTCGAAAATAATAATAAATAACAGTGGACCTTGAACTGATTCAAGGGTTGTCACTATAACTAAATTTACTGGCAGTTTATTCCACTAGACAAATGGCAGTGGAATAAACGAATATTTGTAAAAACTTACATTTGTATATCTGTGTTAGGGACAGGGGATGACTATGCCGAGTCATTTGTAGGTGCTGCTGGAATTATTTTGGCACTGAGATGGCTTCTAGCCTGTAAACTTGTCTATTTTATTTAGAAGAGTTAGTCTGGCATCAACCCTCCTCTGTTCCAGGGTACGTCATCCAAGTTTTTTCTGCCTGGCAGTTACACTTTCATATAAAGAGTAGTAGTGTGTAGTTCATCGAATGGCTTTACATTTGCCCATTTTGATATGGGTATTATTAATGTGTGTATGAGCGCTCAATACTGTGGACGCATAGTCGAGCTGACCCTGCTGTGGCCTTACCAATGTTTTGCATGCTGCCTCACGGATGCCTTGATGTTTAACCGGGATATTTCTTTTAATGAAACCAAGTGTTTCAGAGCTGTCTGGAGCTGCGGTGGCGGAGTGGTTAGCATAATTGGCTCTCGTCCCGGAAGTTACGGGTTCGATTCCCGGTGGGGTCGCGTCCCGGGTTTGTCAAACGCACTCCCATAGTAACTTACTCAGGCAAGATGAAAGTTAGCCATTCTTCGGAGGGGGTGTAAACCAAGGTTCTCAATTTGAGATCCCAAGTTTTGTGAGAACCATGGTTTTCATGTAAACTTAGAACTTTGAATGAAAACCTAGGTTCTCGGTAATATTGTACATTTGGCGCCGAGAACCTAGGTTTTCAAGAAAAAACTTATGATCTCGGCTGAGAACCGATGTTCTCATAATTATTGTGCACTTGGCACTGAGAACCTAGGTTCTCAACACTGAGAACTAGGTTCTCACTGATGAGAACGTAGGTTCTTATTATTATTGTGCAAACGGCGTGCCATAAAGTTGTACCAAAAGGCTTGTTTCAAACGTTGTAAAAGTCAATGCAGTAGCAATACTCATTGTCATTAGAAAACTAGTCCGATGACATGTTGTACAATAATAGTCATATATTACTTAAGATTAATGACTAACAGATATAATTGTTAATCCAGTATCCGGAGACCTAATTTAAACATTCTTAAATTACGGATTTAGGTGGCTTGCATATAACTTAAGACTTTTTTTAAAGGGAAGTAACAAAGTTACATTTAACACAATTCAATGTACTTGCTGTGTCCCTTTGATTCTGTGTTCTTCACTTTTTGTGTGTCGAAAGTCGAGTATAAACACCTTGTCTAGTTCCCAGAATTATTTTTAAAATCAAGCCCACTGGTACAGATGAGTGCGCATCCCCACGTGGCTATGTTTACAAACTGAGTGCACATACGAATCGGCGGTCAATTTTACTTTTTTGCCGCAGTTTTTCTTGTTTTTGTATTAGGATTAAACGCTTGTGCGATTCAGATAAAAAATAAACAAAAGTTTAACAGAATGATGGCTATTGCTTCATGATAACTACTGCTTCTTTGCCAATAACTCTCTTTTTTAGTTTTATAAGAGCGCACCCTTTGCATTTGGCATAGCTCCAGTGTGGTATTATTGGTGGAAATACAGCGTTTTCCTATATTCTTGTAAATTCCTTGTTAAATATGAGATGTGTCACAAACTGTGAACTAAACTTGGCCATGGGGATCTATTTATTAATACTGAAACTGGTTCTACAGAGTATCAATAATTTATTGTTTAAAATGACTTGTTCATCTTTGGCTAATTGTAAACATCAAAGGTCTTACGCTTAAATATTCTGTCTTGATGACCATAAAAACAAACAATTCGACTGTAAATCGCATTTTAGTAACATTTGATGAAAGGAAAACCTAAAACGTAATTGACAATAACAAATACAATTGATAAAAACTATCTTAAATCCACTGATTAACAATTTCTGCATTTATATAAATCGTTCCTACAATCAGTTTTGGTCTGTTCCTGAAACCATGTACGATAAAATCACCCCCTATATTACATGGGCCCATCTTTCCAGTCTTTTAAGGAGACACAGTATATTTGTTTTAGATGGCCGGAGCTTTGTGTACTATTATGCATTTAATTGAATTGGGTTTCACAGCGCACCAACTCGTGAAACGTTATATGGCACCTAATAGGAATGACATGTCAAGCTCATCCTCCATTTACATCAAGATAAATTATGGAGAATGGACCTAGAACCTTCTAATCTGCAGAAATGCAGAGTTGCTGCAAATTCTATAGTAGACATTTTATTCATGATGGAGCCACGTTTCCAAGATTGCTTAATATTATGCAGTGTCATGATGAAGACCTTGACTGAGCATGATAAAAAATGACAAGATGAACATAAAGGGGGAGAGAGAGGGGGAGGGCGTCCTACCCTTCTGCCTCTAGCGGGATTTGCAGTGGTTGTATTCTACCCGGACAACCACAAGGGGTTCGTGTACAACTATATACTTGATGTGAAACAAAAACTTGAAAAGTATGCTATTGTTTGTGAGTTTTATGCATCGGCTTGTGGTTTTGACTGGTTATTTAATCCAAATGTGACAATTGTTCAGGCAGGTACAGGTATCATAAACCACAATGAAACAGCGTCCCAAACTTGGATAATTCAATCTTACAGACTGTGGAAGATATACTGCTTCTAACCAGGAAAAGTGGGTGGTCTGCCTCCACCACAAAAAAAATCAACCGTCGTATATAACCTTACATGTGTTTAAAATGACGTAAAATATCATACAACAAAACAAAATGGATAATTCATCTCAGGAGTTGTTTTGCATGGGAATATTCATAGCTGTATGGCCATCAACACATAATCTGAGACCACAAGAGCAATGGTGTTCACAGCTAACCTTTGGTAACCAGTAAATGGCACATCTATTTCATATTGTACCATTAACTTTCTTCTGTATATATTGACTCGTAATTGTTTCCAGATAAGTCAGTATCCCACTGACTATGTAGAGTTTCTTCAGTAAAATGTTCTGAATACAGGGAACTTCCTGTTGCAGTTTCTTCCGGAGTATCTACTGTTTCTGATACAGTATCTTTAAAGTTATTGATTGCACTTTCCTGGTCTATGCCTTGATGGTTACTTCCAGTGTTCTGGATATCCATAGAAACCTGCTGGGTATCCATAGGAAGCAGACTATCGTCACTATGGGTACAAGCAGAATCGTGTGATGATTTAGCTGCAGAACTTGTCTGACTCACCCTAGACACAGAGACCACATTCGGGTCATTGGACAATACACTTATGTTGAGAAAACTTGAATTATCACTCAGTAACATAGACAGGGCTTCATCTAGCTCCTCATTGGTTGATATATCAGCATTCTCATTCGCTGATGGAAATTCCGAATCATTCTGATTGGTCAAAGTGTTCAGTATACTGTTCTGGTTGTCTGCTGTGGGTTCACTGATATTAACTAAATCTGACTTTTGACTAGGTAATGACTCGACTATGGATTTTTCACCTGGTTTCTTAACTGAATTGATCTGACTTTGTTTTTGGTCAATAAATGGCTCTCCATCTTTAGTTCTTATAATGTCACTACTTTCAGCATCTCTTGTATCATAATCATTCCGTTTGTCGACTGCCAATGATTCTGACTGTAACATTGTAGAATGTAGATTTCTCCAGCCAGCGGTGTCCGAGGAACCAAGAGAAAACCCACTGTCGTCAGCAGCACCAATTATATCAGATGTCCAGGTATCCTAAATAAAGACATTTAAATAAACATTTAGATATTTAAATGGTTCCACTTTAGCAAAATTATATACTGGCGGTCAAAGAAAACACACCAGTAGCTTATATGGGTATTAAACTGCACTGCTAAAGTTATTTATAATAAGTCAATATTTTGAAATTGAAGGCTATTAATAAATCAAAATTCCTAAACATGGTGTATAGTGTTCAATTAAAATCACATGGGTTGGAAACAAGTCAGACAAATTAGTACCGGGTATGTCCAACCATTTTACTGTTCCTATAAAAATCATCCCGACGTCACGTTATTCCAGAAAGATAACGTCACTAGCTGAGTGTGGCCTAGTGTTATCATGCTGGAATAATGTGATGTCAGGATGATTTCCTAGGAACGGTAAAACAGTAGGACATACCTGGTATTAAAATGTGTGACTTTTGTTTTCAACAAACAATTCAAATAACAAAGGAACATGAATCAGGTAATACTCATTTGATAACAACACTGAAGTAAATTATCCTAAACAGTTGTATTTAAATCAGGGAAATGTAGGCGTTGCACATACAAGCTATTTTAATATATAATTCAAAGAACAAAAGGCCAATAACTCGAGTAATACTCATTTGATTGTAACAATGAAACGATATATATGCACATTGGCATGGTACCCAATCTTCCTGTAAAGGATTGTAAAACGTTGGAGGACAATGCCAATTCTATATCCAAATATATATATAATTTATAAGCATTCGCAGTACCTCATTTTTAACCGTGTGTAGACCAGAGAATAGTGCCGATGCTAGCTCCCTCTGCTGCCGCTCATCCTCACTGGCAAAGCTCTTCTTAAATGTTTATAGTAAGTTAACTAAGGATTTCATCATCATGGGCACAAATAAAAGTTG
This sequence comes from Cyrtodaria siliqua, assembly GCA_037043455.1. Classification (NCBI taxonomy): domain Eukaryota; kingdom Metazoa; phylum Mollusca; class Bivalvia; order Adapedonta; family Hiatellidae; genus Cyrtodaria; species Cyrtodaria siliqua. The sequence goes on from JAWPHD010015847.1 coordinate 21,017, forward strand.
TACCATAACATACTGCGAAAAGGGTCAATTAAACTTTCACTAAATATATAAAAAATAGAATTCCATTTAATATGAAACATACATTTTGCTGAGTTTGCATAACACTGATAACTATAATCGATATCAAACTGTTGTGAGATTAATGTCCTAATAATACATGTATTCTAAAATGTGTCATTTCATTTTTGAAGTGTAAAATGTCAGGTATTTACAATGTCGAATGTGTTAAGAGGCAGTTAAATATATTATTTCTAAATGTCCAGGTGATCTATGGTTCAGCGCCATATTGTGCAATTAACATCTAAAATATGTCTTTTATATTAGATATTTTGTGATGATTTACAGTAATATCCGGTGAATATAAAAGCCATATCTACTCAGAGCTCTACTGGGAAATATAAAAGCCATATCTACTCAGAGCTCTACTGGGAAATATAAAAGCCATATCTACTCAAAGCTCTATTGGGAAATATAAAAGCCATATCTACCCAGAGCTCTACTGGGAAATATAAAAGCCATATCTAATCAGAGCTCTACTGGGAAATATAAAAGCCATATCTACTCAGAGCTCTACTGGGAAATATAAAAGCCATATCTACTCAGAGCTCTACTGGGAAATATAACAAGAGGTCAATGTCCTTGAAACTCTACTGATACATTTTTGATATCTAGATCAATATTCCTATGAAGTATCATGAAAATCTGTCAAGTAGTTTCAGAGGAGTAGTCGCTACAAGTTTTTACTATATAACTCTATGTAAACAAAGATGGCCGTGGCAGCCATGTTTAATGTTGAATCAAAATAATTTTCAACACGGACCAACACCATGTCATGCTGATCATTTCAGAAAAAGTCCCATATCATATATCACTTATAGTTTTCAAGAAGTAGTCGCTACACTTTTTTTAAAAATCAATTTTTAGCGGTGGTAGCCATATTGAATTTCCAGCTGACCTGAAATTTTGCTAGGATCAACTAGATATCAAGAGCAACATTCCTGAGAAGTTTCATGAAAATCCGTGAAGTAGTTTCACAGGAGTAGTCGCTACAAGCTTTTACTATGTAACTCTATGTAAACAAAGATGGCCACTGGCGGCCATGGTTAACGTTGAATCAAAATGATTTTCGAAAATGTCCAACCTCATGCCATGCTGATCGTTTTAGAAAAAGTTCCATATCAATATCACTTATAGTTTTCAGGAAGTAGTCACAAAAAAAATGTTTTTTTTAATCTATTTTTAGCCGTGGTGGCCATCTTGAATTTCCGGGCCCGACTGAAATCTTGCTAGTAACAATTAGACATCGGGAGCAACATTCCTGTGAAGTTTCATGAAAATCCTTCAAGTAGTTTCAGAGGAGTAGTCCCTACAAATGTTTATTATATAACTCTATGTAAACAAAGGTGGCGGCTGGTGGCCATGTTTGACATCCAATCAAAATGAACTTTGGTTAGGACCAACTACTTGTCGTGCCAGTCATTTTGGTAAAAGTTCCAAATCAATATCTCTTATGGTTTTTCAGAAGTAGTCGCCACAATATCGTATTTTTAAAATCTATTTTTAGCTGTGGTGGCCATCTTGAATTTCCGGCCAACCTGAATTTTTGCTAGGATCAACTAGACATCCAAGAGCAACATTCCTGTGAAGTTTCATGAAAATCCGTCAAGTAGTTTCAGAGGAGTAGTCGCCACAAGTTTTTCCTATATAACTCTATGTAAACATCCAATCAAAATGAACTTTGGTTAGGTCCAACTACATGTTGTGTCAGTCATTTTGGTAAAGGTTTGAAATCAATGTCACTTATGGTTTTTGAGAAGTAGTCGCAACAAAATCACATTTTTAAAATCTATTTTTAGCAGTGGCGGCCATTTTGAATTTTTGGATCAACTAGACATGAAGAGCAACATTGCTGTAGAGTTACATGAAAATCCGTCAAGTAGTTTCAGAGGAGTAGTCGCCACAAAAAAGTTTACGGACAGACGGACGGACAGATGTGGACGCCGCACCACGGCAAAAGCTCTGCTGATCTTTGATCAGTAGAGCTAAAAACCATATTTACCCAGAGCTCTACTGGGAAATATAAAAGCCATATCTACCCAGAGCTCTACTGGGAAATATAAAAGCCATATCTACCCAGAGATCTACTGAGAAATATAAAAGCCATATCTACCCAGAACTCAACTGGGAAATATAAAAGCCAAATCTCATCAGAGCTTTACTGGGAAATATAAAAGCTATATCTAATCAGAGCTCTACTGGGAAATATAAAAACCATATTTACTCAGAGCTCTACTGGGAAATACAAAAGCCATATCTAATCAGAGCTCTACTGGGAAATATAAAAGCCATATCTAATCAGAGCTCTACTGGGAAATATAAAAGCCATATCTAATCAGAGCTCTACTGGGAAATATAAAAGCCATATCTAATTAGAGCTCTACTGGGAAATATAAAAGCCATATCTAATCAGAGCTCTACTGGGAACTATAAAAGCCATATCTACTCAGAGCTCTACTGGGAAATATAAATGCCATATCTACTCAGAGCTCTACTGGGAAATATAAAAGCCATATCTACCCAGAGCTCTACTGGGAAATATAAAAGCCATATCTACCCAGAGCTCTACTGGGAAATATAAAAGCCATATCTACCCAGAGCTCAACTGGGAAATATAAAATCCATATCTAATCAGAGCTCTACTGGGAAATATAAAAGCTATATCTAATCAGAGCTCTACTGGGAAATATAAAAGCCATATCTACTCAGAGCTCTACTGGGAAATATAAAAGCCGTATCTAATCAGAGCTCTACTGGGAAATATAAAAGCTATATCTAATCAGAGCTCTACTGGGAAATATAAAAGCCATATCTACTCAGAGCTCTACTGGGAAATATAAAGCCATATCTACTCAGAGCTCCACTGGGAAATATAAAAGCCATATCTACTCAGAGCTCTACTGGGATATAAAAGCCATATCTACTCAGAGCTCCAGTGGGAAATCAACTCAAAGCTATACTGGGATATTTAATAGCCATATATACTCAGAGCTCTATTGGGAAATATATCACATTGGGAGGTACTTCTCAGTAGTCAGAGTGACGTTACAAAAGTATGTATCAGTGCAAACTATTTGGAAGTGAGAAAGAATGACAGAAAAAAAACAAAAAAAAACAAGTTTATTTCGTTTATATCATCAACAAAATATGTAATTATATAATATGTGGTTTAATAACCAGTGTTTTTGAATACGGTAAATATTTCCCACGAGAGAAAATTTACTCCGATATAAAAACTCATGCTTTCAGCACTCTTTCTTATATCGGAGCAATTTCTCTCCTCGGGAAATATTCTCATATATAAAAAACACTGGAAATTAAACTCGCCAACTTAATCTTGATATTTGCATTTGTGTGATTGGCATACTGATAGTTACTGGACACCTGACAGAAGTGCCTCCGTGGCTGAAACATTAAAGACACTGCATCTAAAACTTCCATGCCTCTCACCACTGCAGGTTCGAATCCACTGGAGCTTATAGAGCAGTCAAGTGAGAAAGTGTCGATTCTTACGGATGGCGGGAGGTATACAGTACTGGTTTTACCCAGGTAAAATGGAATGGTCTGCCTCTACCACAAAAAATTGACCATCATATATGGCCTAAAATGTGCTAAAATGACATAAAACGCCATTCAACGGACACCAGACGGCATTAACTATCCCATTATTACCTTCTCTGTGAATGGCGCCTCCTCCACATCATGTCCTGCAGAGGTCGTATCTAGGCGACCTTGTTTACCCCAAACTTTCTTCACACCACTAAACTTCAGGCCGGGCTCACTGGAGTAATAAAGCGTGAAACTTGGGATGATACCTTTTAATAACTCTATACCATATATTCATATACAGCATTAGTTGGAATCATTGGAAAACATCTTAATTCATTTTACACATATTCAATTAGTTTTTTAGCAACCTTGAATAAATCTAGACTTTTAATTGGCACACAGTTTTTTAATGAATTCATCACCTGGCTCAAGTTTGGAAGAAAGGTTTTGTAGTGAAATTTGACAGTTCAGTTTTCTTAAACATGTTTTCTTTCCAAATAAACAAGCAAAACAGTTAGGCCACAATTCATTATGGTCCTTCTAATAAATTGCATTATTATATAGAGTACATTATTATGACATCAAGTAAAAATCAAACAAAACAATTGCACAAGTTATTTGATTAACTAATCATCCAAGTACATACTTGTCCTCCATGGTCTTGGTGGACGATGTACTACTGCCCGTCCTCAGTCGGACTCCCCGATGAAGCTGTGTCATCCTGTGGCAATTGGCACCAGGTAATCAGTCAGGTCTCGTTGTATGCCTGGAAATAATGATAAACTTGATGTTTGGATTTGTCAAAACAGATGTCTCACCTGGCCCCCTTACCTATGCTAAAAGTCATCAATATTACTAGAAGGGTGTTCCACGGAACACTTGTGTCCCCTGCTGTGTGTTTATTTCAGCAAGTACAATCTAACGATAAATTTTGAAGACCGGGGTTCAATCCTTCATGAATTATGGAGCAGTTTTAAAGTGTTAATGATGACGAAAAGGGGCATAACTCTGCATTGGATAATTGATAAGAAAGAACTGTAAAATGTTTCAGGACCATAGGTTAATATTTTGCCAAGTTTTGAGCTGGATTAGGTTGCAGGTTAAAGTTTTATGAAAGGGGCACAACTTTGCCAAAATGAAAGTCAGAGTTATTGGACATGTGTAACAGCATTCCTTGGGGTTAAGATGAATACGTGAGTTCAGTGTCATGAACATACCTCAAATTTTCTTCAAGTTATGCCAAAGTTAGGTTGCAGGTTAAATATGACCGACGACAGATGACAACGACAGACAAAGTGATCCCTAAGTGTCTGCCATGCTATGCAGGCGACACAATAAGTAAACTGCGACAAAATATTCCAACCAGAGCGCCACCACAGTATGCATAATTATCTCCATTTCATATTTTTACTTTCCTGAAAATTACAAATTACACTAGGTAGGGCTTTAGAGGACAATAAAAAACAAGGAAGATAACTGGAAAAAGCCATCTGACCTGAATGATCCAAAACTATGCGCTGCTCCAATATTTATATTACCTCCCAGAAAGTTTAAAGTGCCTACTAGACCTGTACAACTAACTACGATAACGACTAGGACATCCGACTAAATACTCAGCATGAGAACATGTTGGGGGCTGATCTCAAAGTTGTATAACAATCTGGCTTTTAGTAGGCTCATAGGTGTTTGTGAAGGAAAAAGCCAATAAAAAAATCAATTAAAAAATACATGTTATTTATAGTTCTGTCAATATGTATACTGAAAAAAACAAAAAACAAACGCATAATTGGGTATTTCGCTATATATTGCATGTCTAATATGCTACTGCTAATCGAATGGTACAGGGCGACATTAGGCCTGTCCTTTCGGAAAGAAGGTTTAAACAGCACTGAACACACCGGTGGTTACCACTTTAAATTTCATTATTGACAGAATGCGCATTTGGATCAAGCAGGTGAACAAACTTAGGCTTTAAACATTACAATCTCTTACAGTAAACACAATAATGAAATGCTTGACTTTTTCAAGCAAAACTTCAACATTAACGAAATTCGTGGAACAAAGTATACTTTGATTAAAAAGTCTACTACATGACAGAGTTGTCCTTTCTGTAAATAGTTGTAGCCCCTTTTTGTACAAAAACACGTTGAGATATGTCTGGAATATTACGTGTAATTAGGTGTATACAATAGTGTAGTATGGGCAATTTTTTGACTATGCGCTTTTTTGCCCTTTCAGTATATATATATACATCATATGCATCGACCTTTCAGACTATTTTTTCTTAATACAGTCTTCGATGCAACCACCAGACTTGGCTGAGATTTTAAGGGCTTGCCTGAATAATTTATCACTAAAAATGTTTTGAGAGGAGGGTACACATCAGACGCAGATCCAAGATTTTGGTTTGAGTATATGTGTGTGGGAGGGTGCGGGGGGAGCTGAGAATCTCTTCAAAATAAAATGTTTTTCTACATACTCATACGAGTCGCAACAACAACAACGGAGGGGGAGGAGTGAGGGGGGGGGGAGGGGAGGGGATGAGTTGAGAGGGGAGGGGGATGAGTGAAGGAGGTGGGGGGAGGGGGAAGGAGAGGGAAGGAGGAAAAGCGAGCCTCGTAATGAGTATGTAGAAAAACATTTTATTTTGAAGGATCTCAGCTCCCCCCGCACCCTCCCACACACATATACTCAAACCAAAATCTTGGATCTGCGTCTGATGTGTACCCTCCTCTCAAAACATTTTTAGTGATAAATATTTCAGGCAAGCCCTTTAAAATCTCCAGCCAAGTCTGGGTGGTTGCATCGAAGACTGTATTAAGAAAAAATAGTCTGAAAGGTCGATGCATATGATGTATAGTATATATACTGAATAGGGCAAAAAAGCGCATAGTCAAAAAATTGCCCATACTACACTATTGTATACACCTATTTACACGTAATATTCCAGACATATCTCAACGTGTTTTGTACAAAAAGGGGCTACAACTATTTACAGTAAGGGACAACTCTGTCATGTAGTAGACTTTTTATCAAAGTATACTTTGTTCCACGAATTTCGTTAATGTTGAAGTTTGCTTGAAAAAGTCAAGCCATTTCATTATTGTGTTTACTGTTAAGAGATTGTAATGTTTAAAGCCTAAGTTTGTTCACCTGCTTGATCCAAATGCGCATTCTGTCAATAATGAAATTTAAAGTGGTAACCACCGGTGTGGTTCAGTGCTGTTTAAACCTCTTTCCTGAAAGGACAAGGCCTAATGTCGCCCTGTACCATTCGATTAGCAGTAGCATATTAGACATGCAATATATAGTAGCGGAAATACCCATTATGCGTTTGTTTTTTGTTTTTTCAGTATACATATTGACAGAACTATAAATAACATGTATTTTTTAATTGATTTTTTTATTGGCTTTTTCCTTCACAAACACCTATGAGCCTACTATAAGCAGATTGTTATACAACTTTGAGATCAGCCCCCAACATGTTCTCATGCTGAGTATTTAGTCGGATGTCCTAAGTCGTTATCGTAGTTAGTTGTACAGGTCTAGTAGGCACTTTAACTTTCTGGGAGGTAATATTAAATATTGGAGCAGCGCATAGTTTTGATCATTCAGGTCAGATGGCTTTTTCCAGTTATCTTCCTTGTTTTTTATTGTCCTCTGAAAGCCCTACCTAGTGTAATTTGTAATTTCAGGAAGTAAAAATATGAATGGAGATAATTATGCATACTGTGGTGGCGCTCTGGTTGGAATATTTTGTCGCAGTTTTCTTATTGTGTTCGCCTGCATAGCATTGGCAGACACTTAGGGATCACTTTGTCTGTCGTTGTCATCTGTCGTCGGTCATATTTTAACCTGCAACCTAACTTTGGCCATAACTTGAAGAAAATTTGAGGTATGTTCATGACACTGAACTCACGTATTCATCTTAACCCAAGGAATGCTGTTACACATTGTCCAATAACTCTGACTTTCATTTTGGCAAAGTTGTGCCCCCTTTCATATAAAACTTTAACCTGCAACCTATCCAGCTCAAAACTTGGCAAAATATTAACCTATGGTCCTGAAACATTTTACAGTTCTTTCTTATCAATTATCCAATGCAGAGTTATGCCCTTTTCGTCATCATTAACACTTTAAAACTGCTCCATAATTCATGAAGGATTGAACCCCCGGTCTTCAAAATTTATCGTTAGATTGTACTTGCTGAAATAAACACACAGCAGGGGACACAAGTGTTCCGTGGAACACCCTTCTAGTAATATTGATGACTTTTAGCATAGGTAAGGGGGGCCAGGTGAGACATCTGTTTTGACAAAGCCAAACATCAAGTTTATCATTATTTCCAGGCATACAACGAGACCTGACTGATTACCTGGTGCCATTGCCACAGATGACACAGCTTCATCGGGGAGTCGACTGAGGACGGGCAGTAGTACATCGTCCACCAAGACCATGGAAGGACAAGTATGTACTTGGATGATTAGTTATTCAAATAACTTGTGCAATTGTTTTGTTTGATTTTACTTGATGTCATAATAAGTGTACTCTATATAATAATGCAATTTATTAGAAGGACCCATAATGAATTGTGGCCTAACTGTTTTGCTTGTTTATTTGGAAAGAAAACATGTTTAAGAAAACTGAACTGTCAAATTTCACTACAAAACCTTCTTCCAATCTTGAGCCAGGTGATGAATCATTAAAAAAACTGTGTGCCAATTAAAGTCTAGATTTATTCAAGGTTGCTTAAAAAACTAATTGAATATGTGTAAAATGAATTAAGATGTTTTCCAATGATTCCAACTAATGCTGTATATGAATATATGGTATAGAGTTATTAAAGGTATCATCCCAAGTTTCACGCTTTATACCCAGTGAGCCCGGCCTGAAGTTAGTGGTGTGAAGAAAGTTGGGGGTAAACAAGGTCGCCTAGATACGACCTCTGCAGGACATGATGTGGAGGAGGCGCCATTCACAGAGAAGGTAATAATGGGATAGTTAATGCCGTCTGGTGTCCGTTTGAAGGCGTTTTATGTCATTTTAGCACATTTTAGGCCATATATGATGGTCAATTTTTTGTGGTAGAGGCAGACCATTCCATTTACCTGGGTAAAACAGTACTGTATACCTCCCGCCATCCGTAAGAATCGACACTTTTCTCACTTGACTGCTCTATAAGCCCCAGTGGGATTCGAACCTGCAGTGGTGAGAGGCATGGAAGTTTTAGGATGCAGTGTCCTTTAATGTTTCAGCCACGGAGGCACTTCTGTCAGGTGTCCAGTAACTATCAGTATGCATTTTATCACACAAATGCAAATATCAAGAATTAAGTTGGCAGAGTTTAATTACCAGTGTTTTTTATATATGAGAAATATTTCCCGAGGGAGAGAAATTGCTCCGATATAAGAAAGAGTGCTGAAAGCATGAGTTTTTATATCGGAGTAAATTTTCTCTCGTGGGAAATTATTTACCGTATTCAAAAACACTGTTATTAAACCACATATTATATAATTACATTTTTGTTGATGATATAAACGAAATAAACTTGTTTTTTTTTGTTTTTTTCTGTCATTCTTTCTCACTTCCAAATAGTTTGCACAGATACATACTTTTGTAACGTCACTCTGACTACGAGAAGTACCTCCCAATGTGATATATTTCCCAATAGAGCTCTGAGTATATATGGCTATTAAATATCCCAGTATAGCTTTGAGTGATTTCCCACTGGAGCTCTGAGTAGATATGGCTTTTATATCCCAGTGAGCTCTGAGTAGATATGGCTTTTATATTTCCCAGTGGAGCTCTGAGTAGATTGGCTTTATATTTCCCAGTAGAGCTCTGAGTAGATATGGCTTTTATATTTCCCAGTAGAGCTCTGATTAGATATAGCTTTATATTTCCCAGTAGAGCTCTGATTAGATACGGCTTTTATATTTCCCAGTAGAGCTCTGAGTAGAATATGGCTTTTATATTTCCCAGTAGAGCTCTGATTAGATATAAGCTTTTATATTTCCCATAGAGCTCTGATTAGATATGGATTTTATATTCCCAGTTGAGCTCTGGGTAGATATGGCTTTTATATTTCCAGTAGAGCTCTGGGTAGATATGGCTTTTATATTTCCCAGTAGAGCTCTGGTAGATATGGCTTTTATATTTCCCAGTAGAGCTCTGAGTAGATATGGCATTTATATTTCCAGTAGAGCTCTGAGTAGATATGGCTTTTATAGTTCCCAGTAGAGCGCTGATTAGATATGGCTTTTATATTTCCCATAGAGCTCTAATTAGATATGGCTTTTATATTTCCCAGTAGAGCTCTGATTAGATATGGCTTTTATATTTCCCAGTAGAGCTCTGATTAATATGGCTTTATATTTCCCAGTAGAGCTCTGATTAGATATGGCTTTTGTATTTCCCAGTAGAGCTCTGAGTAAATATGGTTTTATATTTCCCAGTAGAGCTCTGATTAGATATAGCTTTTATATTTCCCAGTAAAGGCTCTGATGAGATTTTGGCTTTTATATTTCCCAGTTGAGTTCTGGGTAGATATGGCTTTTATATTTCTCAGTAGATCTCTGGGTAGATATGGCTTTTATATTTCCCAGTAGAGCTCTGGGTAGATATGGCTTTTATATTTCCCAGTAGAGCTCTGGGTAAAATATGGTTTTTAGCTCTACTGATCAAAGATCAGCAGAGCTTTTGCCGTGGTGCGGCGTCCACATCTGTCCGTCCGTCTGTCCGTAAACTTTTTTGTGGCGACTACTCCTCTGAAACTACTTGACGGATTTCAGTAACTCTACAGCAATGTTGCTCTTCATGTCTAGTTGATCCAAAAATTCAAAATGGCCGCCACTGCTAAAAATAGATTTTAAAAATGTGATTTTGTTGCGACTACTTCTCATAACCATAAGTGACATTGATTTCAAAAACCTTTACCAAAATGACTGACACAACATGTAGTTGGACCTAACCAAAGTTCATTTGATTGGATGTTTACATAGAGTTATATAGGAAAAAACTTGTGGCGACTACTCCTCTGAAACTACTTGACGGATTTTCATGAAACTTCACAGGAATGTTCTCTTGGATGTCTAGTTGATCCTAGCAAAAATTCAGGTTGGCCGGGAAATTCAAGATGGCCACCACAGCCTAAAAATAGATTTTAAAAATACATATTGTGGCGACTACGTCTGAAAAACCATAAGAGATATTGATTTGGAACTTTTACCAAAATGACTGGCACGACAAGTAGTTGGTCCTAACCAAAGTTCATTTTGATTGGATGTCAAACATGGCCACCAGCCGCACCTTTGTTTACATAGAGTATATAATAAACATTTGTAGGGACTACTCCTCTGAAACTACTTGAAGGGATTTTCATGAAACTTCACAGGAATGTTGCTCCCATGTCTAATTGTTACTAGCAAGATTTCAGTCGGGGCCCGGAAATTCAAGATGGCCACCACGGCTAAAAATAGATTAAAAAAAAACATTTTTTTTGTGACTACTTCCTGAAAACTATAAGTGATATTGATATGGAACTTTTTCTAAAACGATCAGCATGGCATGAGGGTTGGACATTTTCGAAAATCATTTTGATTCAACGTTAACCATGGCCGCCAGTGGCCATCTTTGTTTACATAGAGTTACATAGTAAAAGCTTGTAGCGACTACTCCTGTGAAACTACTTCACGATTTTCATGAAACTTCTCAGGAATGTTGCTCTTGATATCTAGTTGATCCTAGCAAAATTTCAGGTCAGCTGGAAATTCAATATGGCTACCACCGCTAAAAATTGATTTTTAAAAAAAGTGTAGCGACTACTTCTTTGAAAACTATAAGTGATATATGATATGGGACTTTTCTGAAATGATCAGCATGACATGGTGTTGGTCCGTGTTGAAAATTATTTTGATTCAACATTAAACATGGCTGCCACGGCCATCTTTGTTTACATAGAGTTATATAGTATAAACTTGTAGCGACTACTCCTCTGAAACTACTTGACAGATTTTCATGATACTTCATAGGAATATTGATCTAGATATCAAAAATGTATCAGTAGAGTTTCAAGGACATTGGACCTCTTGTTATATTTCCCAGTAGAGCTCTGAGTAGATATGGCTTTATTTCCAGTAGAGCTCTGAGTAGATATGGCTTTTATATTTCCCAGTAGAGCTCTGATGAGATATGCTTTTATATTTCCCAGTAGAGCTCTGGTAGATATGGCTTTTATATTTCCCATAGAGCTTTGAGTAGATATGGCTTTATATTTCCCAGTAGAGCTCTGAGTAGATGATGGCTTTTATATTTCCAGTAGAGCTCTGAGTAGATATGGCTTATATATTCACCGGATATTACTGTAAATTCATCACAAAATATCTAATATAAAAGACATATTTTAGATGTTATTGCACATATGGGCTGAACCATAGATCACCTGGACATTTAGAATAATATATTTAACTGCCTCTTACACATTCGACATTGTAAATACCTGACATTTACACTTCAAAAATGAAATGACACATTTTAGAATACATGTATTATTAGGACATTAATCTCACAACAGTTTGATATCGATTATAGTTATCAGTGTTATGCAAACTCAGCAAAATGTAATGTGTTCATATTAATGGAATTCTATTTTTATATATTAGTGAAAGTTTAATTGACCTTTTCGCAGTATGTTATGGTACAACTTTTATTTGTGCCCATGATGATGAAATCCTTAGTAACTTACTATAAACATTTAGAGAAGAGCTTTGCCAGTGAGGATGAGCGGCAGCAGAGGGTGCTAGCATCGGCACTATTCTCTGGTCTACACACGGTAAAATGAGGGTACTGCGAATGCTTATAAATTATTATATATTTGGATATAGAATTGGCATTGTCCTCCAACGTTTTACAATCCGTTTACAGAAGATTGGGTACCATGCCAATGTTGCATATATATCGGTTCATTGGTTACAATCAAATGAGTATTACTCGAGTTATTGGCCCTTTTGTTCTTTGAATTATATATTAAAATAGCTTTATGTGCAACGCCTACATTTCCTGATTTAAATACAACTGTTTAGGATAATTTACTTCAGTGTTGTTATCAAATGAGTATTACCTGATTCATGTTCCTTTGTTATTTGAATTGTTGTTGAAAACAAAGTCACACATTTTTAATACCAGGTATGTCCTACTGTTTTTACCGTTCCTAGGAATTCATCCTGACATCACATTATTCCAGCATGATAACACTAGCCACACTCAGCTAGTGACGTTATCTTTCTGGAATACGTGACGTCGGGATGATTTTTTATAGGAACAGTAAAATGGTTGGACATACCCGGTATCTAATTTGTCTGACTTTGTTTCCAACCCATGTGATGTTAATTGAACACTATAGCACCATGTTTAGGAATTTTGATTTATTAATAGCCTTCAATTTCAAAATATTGACTTATTTAAATAACTTTTAGCAGTGCAGTTTAATACCCATATAAGCTATCTGTGTGTTTTCTTTGACCGCCAGTATATAATTTGCTAAAGTGGAACCATTTAAATATCTAATGTTTATTTAAATGTCTTTATTTAGGATACCTGGACATCTGATATAATTGGTGCTGGCCTGACGACAGTGGTTTTCTCTTGTTCCTCGGACACCGCTGGCTGAGAAATCTACATTCTACAATGTTACAGGTCAGAATCATTGCAGTCGACAAACGAATGATTATGATACAAGAGATGCTGAAAGTAGTGACATTATAAGAACTAAAGATGAGAGCCATTTATTGACCAAAAACAAAGTCAGATCAATTCAGTTAAGAAACCAGGTGAAAAAATCCATTAGTCGAGTCATTACCTAGTCAAAAGTCAGATTTAGTTAATATCAGGGAACCCACAGCAGACAACCAGAACAGTATACTGAACACTTTGACCATCAGAATGATTCGGAATTTCCATCAGCGAATGAGAATGCTGATATATCAACCAATGAGGAGCTAGATGAAGCCCTGTCTATGTTACTGAGTGATAATTCAAGTTTTCTCAACATAAGTGTATTGTCCAATGACCCGAATGTGGTCTCTGTGTCTAGGGTGAGTCAGACCAAGTTCTGCAGCTAAATCATTCTACACGATTCTGCTTGTACCCATAGTGACGATAGTCTGCTTCCTATGGATACCCAGCAGGTTCTATGGATATCCAGAACACTGAAGTAACCATCAAGGCATAGACCAGGAAAGTGCAATCAATAACCTTTAAAGATACTGTATCAGAAACAGTAGATACTCCGGAAGAAACTGCAACAGAAGTTCCCTGTATTCAGAACATTTTTACTGAAGAAACTCTAACATAGTCAGTGGGATACTGACTTATCTGGAAACAATTACGAGTCAATATATACAGAAGAAAGTTAATGGTACTATATGAAATAGATGTGCCATTTACTGGTTACCAAAGGTTAGCTGTGAACACCATTGCTCTTGTGTCTCAGATTATGTGTTGATGGCCATACAGCTATGAATTATTCCATGCAAAACAACTCCTGAGATGAATTATCCATTTTGTTTTGTTGTATGATATTTTACGTCATTTTAAACACATGTAAGGTTATATACGACGGTTGATTTTTTTTGTGGTGGAGGGCAGACCACCCACTTTTCCTGTTAGAAGCAGTTATATCTTCCACAGTCGTAAGATTGATTATCCAAGTTTGGGACGCTGTTTCATTGTGGTTTATGATACCTGTACCTGCCTGAACAATTGTCACATTTGGATTAAATAACCAGTCAAAACCACAAGCCGATGCATAAAACTCACAAACAATAGCATACTTTTCAAGTTTTTGTTTCACATCAAGTATATAGTTGTACACGAACCCCTTGTGGTTGTCCGGGTAGAATACAACCACTGCAAATCCCGCTAGAGGCAGAAGGGTAGGACGCCCTCCCCTCTCTCTCCCCCTTTATGTTCATCTTGTCATTTTTTATCATGCTCAGTCAAGGTCTTCATCATGACACTGCATAATATTAAGCAATCTTGGAACGTGGCTCCATCATGAATAAAATGTCTACTATAGAATTTGCAGCAACTCTGCATTTCTGCAGATTAGAAGGTTCTAGGTCCATTTCTCCATAATTTATCTTGATGTAAATGGAGGATGAGCTTGACATGTCATTCCTATTAGGTGCCATATAACGTTTCACGGAGTTGGTGCGCTGTGAAACCCAATTCAATTAAATGCATAATAGTACACAAAAGCTCCGGCCATCTAAAACAAATATACTGTGTCTCCTTAAAAGACTGGAAAGATGGGCCCATGTAATATAGGGGGTGATTTTATCGTACATGTTTCAGGAACAGACCAAAACTGATTGTAGGAACGATTTATATAAATGCAGAAATTGTTAATCAGTGATTTAAGATAGTTTTTATCAATTGTATTTGTTATTGTCAATTACGTTTTAGGTTTTCCTTTCATCAAATGTTACTAAAATGCGATTTACAGTCGAATTGTTTGTTTTTATGGTCATCAAGACAGAATATTTAAGCGTAAGACCTTTGATGTTTACAATTAGCCAAAGATGAACAAGTCATTTTAAACAATAAATTATTGATACTCTGTAGAACCTTTCAGTATTAATAAATAGATCCCATGGCCAAGTTTAGTTCACAGTTTGTGACACATCTCATATTTAACAGGAATTTACAAGAATATAGGAAAACGCTGTATTTCCACCAATAATACCACACTGGAGCTATGCCAAATGCAAAGGGTGCGCTCTTATAAAACTAAAAAAGAGAGTTATTGGCAAAGAAGCAGTAGTTATCATGAAGCAATAGCCATCATTCTGTTAAACTTTTGTTATTTTTATCTGAATCGCACAAGCGTTTAATCCTAATACAAAAACAAGAAAAACTGCGCAAAAAAGTAAAATTGACCGCCGATTCGTTGTGCACTCAGTTTGTAAACATAGCCACGTGGGGATGCGCACTCATCTGTACCAGTGGGCTTGATTTTAAAAATAATTCTGGGAACTAGACAAGGTGTTTATACTCGACTTTCGACACACAAAAAGTGAAGAACACAGAATCAAAGGGACACAGCAAGTACATTGATTGTGTTAAATGTAACTTTGTTACTTCCCTTTAAAAAAAGTCTTAAGTTATATGCAAGCCACCTAAATCCGTAATTTAAGAATGTTTAAATTAGGTCTCCGATACTGGATAAACAATTATATCTGTTAGTCATTAATCTTAAGTAATATATGACTAGTTATTGTACAACATGTCATCGGGACTAGTTTCTAATGACAATGAGTATTGCTACTGCATTGACTTTTACAACGTTTGAAACAAGCCTTTTGGTACAACTTATGGCACGCACGTTTGCACAATAATAATAAGACCTACGTTCTCATCAGTGAGAACCTAGTTCTCAGTGTTGAGAACCTAGGTTCTCAGTGCCAAGTGCACAATAATTATGAGAACATCGGTTCTCAGCCGAGATCATAAGTTTTTCTTGAAACCTAGGTTCTCGGCGCCAAATGTACAATATTACCGAGAACCTAGGTTTTCATTCAAAGTTCTAAGTTTACATGAAAACCATGGTTCTCACAAAACTTGGGATCTCAAATTGAGAACCTTGGTTACAACCCCCTCCGAAGAATGGCTAACTTTCATCTTGCCTGAGTAAGTTACTATGGAGTGCGTTGACAAACCGGGACGCCGACCCCACCGGAATCGAACCCGTAACTTCCGGGACGAGAGCCAATTATGCTAACCACTCCGCCACCTGCAGCTCCAGACAGCTCTGAAACACTTGTTTCATTAAAAGGAAATATCCCGGTTAAACATCAAGGCATCCGTGAGGCAGCATGCAAAACATTGGTAAGGCCACAGCAGGGGTCAGCTCGACTATGCGTCCACAGTATTGAGCGCTCATACACACATTAATAATACCCATATCAAAATGGGCAAATGTAAAGCCATTCGATGAACTACACACTACTACTTTATATGAAGTGTAACTGCCAGCGCAGAAAAAACTGGATGACGTACCCTGGAACAGAGGAGGGTTGATGCCAGACTAACTCTTCTAAATAAAATAGACAAGTTTACAGGCTAGAAGCCATCTCAGTGCCAAAATAATTCCAGCAGCACCTACAATGACTCGGCATAGTCATCCCCTGTCCCTAACACAGATATACAAATGTAAGTTTTTACAAATATTCGTTTATTCCACTGCCATTTGGTCTAGTGGAATAAACTGCCAGTAAATTTAGTTATAGTGACAACCCTTGAATCAGTTCAAGGTCCACTGTTATTTTTATTATTTTCGAATACAAATATTTTGACTATTGGTTACACTTTATTTGTATTCGAAAATATTCAAATAACAGTGCACCTTGAGATTAAATAATATTTTGTTTTGTCACAGTATACATATC
The DNA here is from genome assembly GCA_037043455.1 of Cyrtodaria siliqua. Classification (NCBI taxonomy): domain Eukaryota; kingdom Metazoa; phylum Mollusca; class Bivalvia; order Adapedonta; family Hiatellidae; genus Cyrtodaria; species Cyrtodaria siliqua. The sequence continues at coordinate 38,068 of JAWPHD010015847.1, forward strand.
ATACATCAAGTTTTTTATTTTCGTCAATAAAGGCAAACCTTTATAGTACATGCTTTCAATAACATTTTGAGATTGGTAACCCGGGTTTACTCATTAAATTTATTTAATAAAATCTGTTGAAATACATTGGAATCATGTTTCTAAAACATTGTTTCTCTGTATTAAGTTGTATGGTAGCCCTAAAATCAGAGAATGTGTTGATAGATATTGATATGCTCATCTGTTTAAAGAAAAATATTATTGTTCGAGACTGCTTCAATTTATGTTTTAATACTGTTCAAAATTTGAGGGCATCCGTGTCCCATAGGCACATTTTCTAGTTATTAAAAAGATAACCTTTGTTTCTTGCTTGAATATTATTTCATAGATTCGCCTTTAACTTTATTGCAGCTATATTGTATGAGTGTATCGTATGTATCGTTGCTATGCAACCAGAAAGGTCGTTGTTGGAGGAGGCTGCCCAGCATGTAGCAAAGTTTGTGAGATCAAGCGAGCCAAACCTGAAATATATAGGTAATGCTTGTATTGGTAATATTCCTAACTATGGTTCGGGGGCGCTAGTTTCAGCCAATGATTTTTCAGCAATAACATGAATAATTTTAAAATACATGCATAAATTTTATATTGTACTTAGAACTGACATTTTTAGTGGTAAATAAAACTACCTTTATCATGTTTATTGTTTCGAAAATTGGTTGGGAAATAAATATTTACAGCCAAAATGCTTTTTTGATGGGCTTTTCCAATGTAAACACCAAGTTGCTGGGACAGCAGAAAATTAAGAAATAAATCTCAGATAACCTCAGTTAGCCTCAATATTGCTATAAAGCTTTCAGGTTTACCATTACATATTTTGGATAAAAATAGGAAAAATAATGCATTTTCTAATTTTTGACGCAGCAAAATTTTCATTGAAAATGCCCTATAAAAACAACTTTTGCACTTGAAATTTTTATTTCTCCACCGATTTTGAAAAGTACCATAATGTATTTTTTTATTTACCACTAAAATGTCTGTTTCACAGATATACAATTTCTTTAGTTTAAAAGTTGAATTTGTCTGAACAGTATAAAAAACCTTTGGCTGAAACAAGCGCCCCGAACAATAATAATATCATGTATTATTGTATGACCCACTATCCCATGACCTTAAATAAATAACAAGTCGATATGATACAAAGACTAGATTATTATTTGACTAGAATATCACTAATTACATTATTATATCAAAACTTGCACGAGGCAAATACTAGAGAAATAATGTGACTGACTTACAAACATAACCTTGATGAATATTTTGGAGAATATATTGCCGCCAGTACACTTCTCAGTAGCGAGGGGTATCCAAGGCTGAGATCTGGTGAACAATCCTATAGGTCGGTAAAGCTGTGAATGCCTTATTCGATACACACACAACTAAACACACTATTGAAACACATTAATACACAACACACACTACTAAACAGCTTTAAACACCACTCACCATTTGGTTAAATTAATCTCAAAAACAAAGTATTCAAAAAAAAATAGGGAATACACCGGAGACACCCAAGTCGTAGACTACATGACATTACCCTGGTCCCTTATATAATACCATTCAATTCTTTAGGTGAACCTGATTCCTCTTTTAGGTAAATCAGCTACAATAAAGTAGTGAACCAAAGTAAGGGTAGTGGAGCACTGTGGTATAGTGGTAGAGCGTTGGACCCATGATCAAAAAGTCGTGGTTTCGATTCCCGCCATTGCCAAATGCGTTGTGTCCCTGAGCAAGACATCTTTATCTGCATTGCTTATATTGTTCTACCCATGAAGACATCGAGAGTAATTCAAATAAGTTCAGAGAGCTTTCGTTACAATCGATGTAAAATAAATAAGTTTAAACTAACCAAAGTAAGGGGAGCAAACATGCATAATTTAATTTAATTGTTAAAACGAGATTTATTTCCCTTGTGATAGTCAACATTTTTTTCAGTACTGTTGAGCCCCAAGAGGACTGACCTTCCATCCCTAGAGTTATCCATCACAATAAATTATCATTATAACACTTCAGTATACTTTTTTTAGCTCTGCTGGCCCTTGCCCTTGGCCAGTAGAGCTAAAAAAAAGTATACTGAAGTGTTATAATGATAATTTATTGTGATGGATAACTCTAGGGATGGAAGGTCAGTCCTCTGGGGCTCAACAGTACTGAAAAAAATGTTGACTATCACAAGGGGGAAATAAATCTCGTTTTAACAATTAAATTAAAATTATGCATGTTTGCTCCCCTTACTTTGGTTAGTTTAAACTTATTTATTTTACATCGATTGTAACGAAAGCTCTCTGAACTTATTTGAATTACTCTCGATGTCTTCATGGTAGAACCAATACTAAGCAATGCAGATAAAGTGTCTTGCTCAGGACACAACGCATTTGGCAATGGCGGGAATCGAACCCACGACTTTTTGATCATGGGTCCAACGCTCTACCACTATACCACAGTGCTCCACTACCCTACTTGGTTCACTACTTTATTGTAGCTGATTTACCTAAAAGAGGAATCAGGTTCACATAAGAATTGAATGGTATTATATAAGGGACCAGGGTAATGTCATGTAGTCTGACGACTTGGGTGTCTCCGGTGTATTCCCTATTTTTTTGAATACTTTGTTTTTTGAGAGTAATTAACCAAATGGTGAGTGGTGTTTAAAGCTGTTTAGTAGTGTGTGTTGTGTATTAATATGTTTCAATAGTGTGTTTAGTTGTGTGTGTATCGAAAAGGCATTCACTAGCTTACCGACCTATAGAGATTGTTCACCAGCATCTCACCTTGGGGATACCCTCGCGACTGAGAAGTGTACTGGCGGCAATATATTCTCCAAAATATTCATCAGGTTATGTTTGTAAGTCAGTCACATTATTTCTCTAGTATTTGCCTCGTGCAAGTTTTGATATAATAATGTAATTAAGTGATATTCTAGTCAAATAATAATCTATCTTTGTATCATATCGACTTGTTATTTATTTAAGGTCATGGGGATAGTGGTCATACAATAATACATGATATTATTATTGTTCGGGGCGCTTGTTTCAGCCAAAGTTTTTATACTGTTCAGACAAAATTCAACTTTAAACTAAAGAAATTGTAATATCTGTGAAAACAGACATTTTAGTGGTAAATAAAAAATACATTATGGTACTTTTCAAAATCGGTGGAGAAATAAAAATTTCAAGTGCAAAAGTTGTTTTTATAGGGCATTTTCAATGAAAATTTTGCTGCGTCAAAAATTAGAAAAATGCATTATTTTTCTTTTTTATCCAAAAATATGTAATGGTAAACCTGAAAGCTTTATAGCAACTATTGAGGCTAACTGAGGTTATCTGAGATTTATTTCTTAATTTCTGCGGTCCCAGCAACTTGTGTTTACATTGGAAAAGCCCATCAAAAAAGCATTTTGGCTGTAAAATATTTATTTCCCACCAATTTTCGAAACAATAAACATGATTAAAGGTAGTTTTATTTACCACTAAAAATGTCAGTTCTAAGTAACAATATATAATTTATGCATGTATTTTAAAATTATTCATGTTATTGCTGAAAAATCATTGCTGAAAACTAGCGCCCCGAACCATAGTTAGGAATATTACCAATACAAGCATTACCTATATATTTCAGGTTTGGCTCGCTTGATCTCACAAACTTGCTACATGCTGGGCAGCCTCCTCCACAACGACCTTTCTGGTTGCATAGCAACGATACATACGATACACTCTTACAATATAGCTGCAAATAAGTTAAAGGCGAATCTATGAAATAATATCAAGCAAGAAAACAAAGGTTATCTTTTTAATACTAGAAAATGTGCCTATGGGACACGGATGCCCTCAAATTTTGAACAGTATTAAACATAAATTGAAGCAGTTCGAACAATAATATTTTTCTTTAAACAGATGAGCATATCAATATCTATCAACACATTCTCTGATTTTAGGGGCTACCATACACTTAATACAGAGAAAACAATGTTTTAGAAACATGATTCCAAATGTATTTCAACAGATTTTATTAAATAAATTTAATGAGTAAACCCGGGTTACCAATCTCAAAATGTTATTGAAAGCATGTACTATAAAGGTTTGCCTTATTGACGAAATAAAAAACTTGATGTATGATATGTATACTGTGACAAAAACAAACTATTTTTAAATCTCAAGGTGCACTGTTATTTGAATATTTTCGAATACAAATAAAGTGTAACCATAGTCAAAATATTTGTATTCGAAATAATAATAAATAACAGTGGACCTTGAACTGATTCAAGGGTTGTCACTATAACTAAATTTACTGGCAGTTTATTCCACTAGACAAATGGCAGTGAATAAACGAATATTTGTAAAAACTTACATTTGTATATCTGTGTTAGGGACAGGGGATGACTATGCCGAGTCAGTTGTAGGTGCTGCTGGAATTATTTTGGCACTGAGATGGCTTCTAGCCTGTAAACTTGTCTATTTTATTTAGAAGAGTTAGTCTGGCATCAACCCTCCTCTGTTCCAGGGTACGTCATCCAAGTTTTTTCTGCCTGGCAGTTACACTTTCATATAAAGAGTAGTAGTGTGTAGTTCATCGAGATGGCTTTACATTGCCCATTTTGATATGGGTATTATTAATGTGTGTATGAGCGCTCAATACTGTGGACGCAAAGTCGAGCTGACCCTGCTGTGGCCTTACCAATGTTTTTGCATGCTGCCTCACGGATGCTTGATTTTAACCGGGATATTTCTTTTAATGAAACCAAGTGTTTCAGAGCTGTCTGAGCTGCGGTGCGGAGTGGTTAGCATAATTTGGCTCTCGTCCCGGAAGTTACGGTTCGATTCCCGGTGGGGTCCGCGTCCCGGGTTTGTCAAACGCACTCCCATAGTAACTTACTCAGGCAAGATGAAAGTTAGCCATTCTTCGGAGGGGGTGTAAACCAAGGTTCTCAATTTGAGATCCCAAGTTTTGTGAGAACCATGGTTTTCATGTAAACTTAGAACTTTGAATGAAAACCTAGTTCTCGGTAATATTGTACTTTGGCGCCGAGAACCTAGGTTTTCAAGAAAAAACTTATGTCTCGGCTGAGAACCGATGTTCTCATAATTATTGTGCACTTGGCACTGAGAACCTAGGTTCTCAACACTGAGAACTAGGTTCTCACTGATGAGAACGTAGGTTCTTATTATTATTGTGCAAACGGCGTGCCATAAAGTTGTACCAAAAGGCTTGTTTCAAACGTTGTAAAAGTCAATGCAGTAGCAATACTCATTGTCATTAGAAAACTAGTCCGATGACATGTTGTACAATAATAGTCATATATTACTTAAGATTAAGACTAACAGATATAATTGTTAATCCAGTATCCGGAGACCTAATTTAAACATTCTTAAATTACGGATTTAGGTGGCTTGCATATAACTTAAGACTTTTTTTAAAGGGAAGTAACAAAGTTACATTTAACACAATTCAATGTACTTGCTGTGTCCCTTTGATTCTGTGTTCCTTCACTTTTTTGTGTGTCGAAAGTCGAGTATAAACACCTTGTCTAGTTCCCAGAATTATTTTTAAAATCAAGCCCACTGGTACAGATGAGTGCGCATCCCCACGTGGCTATGTTTACAAACTGAGTGCACATACGAATCGGCGGTCAATTTTACTTTTTTGCCGCAGTTTTTCTTGTTTTTTGTATTAGGATTAAACGCTTGTGCGATTCAGATAAAAAATAAACAAAAGTTTAACAGAATGATGGCTATTTGCTTCATGATAACTACTGCTTCTTTGCCAATAACTCTCTTTTTTAGTTTTATAAGAGCGCACCCTTTGCATTTGGCATAGCTCCAGTGTGGTATTATTGGTGGAAATACAGCGTTTTCCTATATTCTTGTAAATTCCTTGTTAAATATGAGATGTGTCACAAACTGTGAACTAAACTTGGCCATGGGATCTATTTATTAATACTGAAACTGGTTCTACAGAGTATCAATAATTTATTGTTTAAAATGACTTGTTCATCTTTGGCTAATTGTAAACATCAAAGGTCTTACGCTTAAATATTCTGTCTTGATGACCATAAAAACAAACAATTCACTTGTAAATCGCATTTTAGTAAACATTTGATGAAAGGAAAACCTAAAACGTAATTGACAATAACAAATACAATTGATAAAACTATCTTAAATCCACTGATTAACAATTTCTGCATTTATTAAATCGTTCCTACAATCAGTTTTGGTCTGTTCCTGAAACCATGTACGATAAAATCACCCTATATTACATGGGCCCATCTTTCCAGTCTTTTAAGGAGACACAGTATATTTGTTTTAGATGGCCGGAGCTTTGTGTACTATATGCATTTAATTGAATTGGGTTTCACAGCGCACCAACTCGTGAAACGTTATATGGCACCTAATAGGAATGACATGTCAAGCTCATCCTCCATTTACATCAAGATAAATTATGAGAATGGACCTAAGAACCTTCTAATCTGTAAAAGAAAATGCAGAGTTGCTGCAAATTCTATAGTAGACATTTATTCATGATGGAGCCACGTTTCCAAGATTGCTTAATATTATGCAGTGTCATGATGAAGACCTTGACTGAGCATGATAAAAAATGACAAGATGAACATAAAGGGGGAGAGAGAGGGGGAGGGCTCTACCCTTCTGCCTCTAGCGGGATTTGCAGTGGTTGTATTCCTACCCGACAACCACAAGGGGTTCGTGTACAACTATATACTTGATGTGAAACAAAAACTTGAAAAGTATGCTATTGTTTTGTGAGTTTTATGCATCGGCTTGTGGTTTTGACTGGTTATTTAATCCAAATGTGACAATTGTTCAGGCAGGTACAGGTATCATAAACCACAATGAAACAGCGTCCAAACTTGGATAATTTCAATCTTACAGACTGTGAAGATATACTGCTTCTAACCAGGAAAGTGGGTGGTCTGCCTCCACCACAAAAAAAATCAACCGTCGTATATAACCTTACATGTGTTTAAAATGACGTAAAATATCATACAACATAACAAAATGGATTATTCATCTCAGGAGTGTTTTGCATGGAATATTCATAGCTGTATGGCCATCAACACATAATCTGAGACCACAAGAGCAATGGTGTTCACAGCTAACCTTTGGTAACCAGTAAATTGGCACATCTATTTCATATTGTACCATTAACTTTCTTCTGTATATATGGACTCGTAATTGTTTCCAGATAAGTCAGTATCCCACTGACTATGTAGAGTTTCTTCAGTAAAATGTTCTGAATACAGGGAACTTCCTGTTGCAGTTCTTCCGGAGTATCTACTGTTTCTGATACAGTATCTTTAAAGTTATTGATTGCACTTTCCTGGTCTATGCTTGATGGTTTACTTCAGTGTTCTGGATATCCATAGAAACCTGCTGGGTATCCATAGGAAGCAGACTATCGTCACTATGGGTACAAGCAGAATCGTGTGATGATTTAGCTGGCAGAACTTGTCCTGACTCACCCTAGACACAGAGACCACATTCGGGTCATTGGACAATACACTTATGTTGAGAAAACTTGAATTATCACTCAGTAACATAGACAGGGCTTCATCTAGCTCCTCATTGGTTGATATATCAGCATTCTCATTCGCTGATGGAAATTCCGAATCATTCTGATTGGTCAAAGTGTTCAGTATACTGTTCTGGTTGTCTGCTGTGGGTTCACTGATATTAACTAAATCTGACTTTGACTAGGTATTGACTCGACTATGGATTTTTCACCTGGTTTCTTAACTGAATTGATCTGACTTTGTTTTTGGTCAATAAATGGCTCTCCATCTTTAGTTCTTATAATGTCACTACTTTCAGCATCTCTTGTATCATAATCATTCCGTTTGGTCGACTGCCAATGATTCTGACTGGAACATTGTAGAATGTAGATTTCTCCAGCCAGCGGTGTCCGAGGAACCAAGAGAAAACCCACTGTCGTCAGCAGCACCAATTATATCAGATGTCCAGTATCCTAAATAAAGACATTTAAATAAACATTTAGATATTAAATGGTTCCACTTTAGCAAAATTATATAACTGGCGGTCAAAGAAAACACACCAGTAGCTTATTGGGTTTTAAACTGCACTGCTAAAGTTATTTATAATAAGTCAATATTTTGAAATTGAAGGCTATTAATAAATCAAAATTCCTAAACATGGTGTATAGTGTTCAATTAAAATCACATGGTTGGAAACAAGTCAGACAAATTAGTACCGGGTAATGTCCAACCATTTTACTGTTCCTATAAAAAATCATCCCGACGTCACGTTATTCCAGAAAGATAACGTCACTAGCTGAGTGTGGCCTAGTGTTATCATGCTGGAATAATGTTGATGTCAGGGATGATTTCCTAGGAACGGTAAAACAGTAGGACATACCTGGTATTAAAATGTGTGACTTTTGTTTTCAACAAACAATTCAAATAACAAAGGAACATGAATCAGGTAATACTCATTTGATAACAACACTGAAGTAAATTATCCTAAACAGTTGTATTAAATCAGGGAAATGTAGGCGTTGCACATACAAGCGATTTTAATATATAATTCAAAGAACAAAAGGCCAATAACTCGAGTAATACTCATTTGATTGTAACAATGAAACGATATATATGCACATTGGCATGGTACCCAATCTTCCTGTAAAGGATTGTAAAACGTTGGAGGACAATGCCAATTCTATATCCAAATATATTATAATTTATAAGCATTCGCAGTACCTTCATTTTTAACCGTGTGTAGACCAGAGAATAGTGCCGAGTGCTAGCTCCTCTGCTGCCGCTCATCCTCACTGGCAAAGCTCTTCTTAAATGTTTATAGTAAGTTAACTAAGGATTTCATCATCATGGCACAAATAAAAGTTGTACCATAACATACTGCGAAAAGGGTCATTAAACTTCACTAAATATATAAAAAATAGAATTCCATTTAATATGAAACATACATTTGCCTGAGTTTGCATAACACTGATAACTATTATCGATATCAAACTGTTGTGAGATTAATGTCCTAATAATACATGTATTCTAAAATGTGTCATTTCATTTTGAAGTGTAAAATGTCAGGGTATTTTACAATGTCGAATGTTTAAGAGGCAGTTAAATATATTATTTCTAAATGTCCAGGTGATCTATGGTTCAGCGCCCATATTGTGGCAATTAACATCTAAAATATGTCTTTTATATTAGATATTTGTGATGATTTACAGTAATATCCGGTGAATATAAAGCCATATCTACTCAGAGCTCTACTGGGAAATATAAAAGCCATATCTACTCAGAGCTCTACTGGGAAATATAAAAGCCATATCTACTCAAAGCTCTATTGGAAATATAAAAGCCATATCTACCCAGAGCTCTACTGGGAAATATAAAAAGCCATATCTATCAGAGCTCTACTGGAAATATAAAAGCCATATCTACTCAGAGCTCTACTGGGAAATATAAAAGCCATATCTACTCAGAGCTCTACTGGGAAATATAACAAGAGGTCAATGTCCTTGAAACTCTACTGATACATTTTTGATATCCTAGATCAATATTCCTATGAAGTATCATGAAAATCTGTCAAGTAGTTTCAGAGGATAGTCGCTACAAGTTTTTTACTATATAACTCTATGTAAACAAAGATGGCCGTGGCAGCCATGTTTAATGTTGAATCAAAATAATTTTCAACACGGACCAACACCATGTCATGCTGATCATTTCAGAAAAAGTCCCATATCATATATCACTTATAGTTTTCAAGAAGTAGTCGCTACACTTTTTTTAAAAAATCAATTTTTAGCGGTGGTAGCCATATTGATTTCCAGCTGACCTGAAAATTTTGCTAGGATCAACTAGATATCAAGATGCAACATTCCTGAGAAGTTTCATGAAAATCCGTGAAGTAGTTTCACAGGAGTAGTCGCTACATAGCTTTTACTATGTAACTCTATGTAAACAAAGATGCCACTGGCGGCCATGGTTAACGGTGAATCAAAATGATTTTCGAAAATGGCCAACCTCATGCCATGCTGATCGTTTTAGAAAAAGTTCCATATCAATATCACGTATAGTTTTCAGGAAGTAGTCACAAAAAAAAATGTTTTTTTTAATCTATTTTTAGCCGTGGTGGCCATCTTGAATTTCCGGGCCCGACTGAAATCTTGCTAGTAACAATTAGACATCGGGAGCAACATTCCTGTGAAGTTTCATGAAAATCCTTCAAGTAGTTTCAGAGGAGTAGTCCCTACAAATGTTTATTAAATAACTCTATGTAAACAAAGGTGGCGGCTGGTGGCCATGTTGACTATCCAATCAAAATGAACTTTGGTTAGGACCAACTACTTGTCGTGCCAGTCATTTTGGTAAAAGTTCCAAATCAATATCTCTTATGGTTTTCAGAAGTAGTCGCCACAATATCGTATTTTTAAAATCTATTTTAGCTGTGGTGGCATCTTGAATTTCCGGCCAACCTGAATTTTTGCTAGGATCAACTAGACATCCAAGAGCACATTCCTGTGAAGTTTCATGAAAATCCGTCAAGTAGTTTCAGAGGAGTAGTCGCCACAAGTTTTTCCTATATAACTCTATGTAAACATCCAATCAAAATGAACTTTGGTTAGGTCCAACTACATGTTGTGTCAGTCATTTTGGTAAAGGGTTTGAAATCATGTCACTTATGGTTTTTGAGAAGTAGTCGCAACAAAATCACATTTTAAAATCTATTTTAGCAGTGCGGCATTTTGAATTTTTGGATCAACTAGACATGTAAGAGCAACATTGCTGTAAGTTACATGAATATCCGTCAAGTAGTTTCAGAGGAGTAGTCGCCACAAAAAAGTTACGGACAGACGACGGACAGATGTGGACGCCGCACCAACGGCAAAAGCTCTGCTGATCTTTGATCAGTAGAGCTAAAAACCATATTTACCCAGAGCTCTACTGGGAAATATAAAAGCCATATCTACCCAGAGCTCTACTGGGAAATATAAAAGCCATATCTACCCAGAGATCTACTGAGAAATATAAAAGCCATATCTACCCAGAACTCAACTGGAAATATAAAAGCCAAATCTCATCAGAGCTTTACTGGGAAATATAAAAGCTATATCTAATCAGAGCTCTACTGGAAATATAAAAACCATATTTACTCAGAGCTCTACTGGGAAATACAAAAGCCATATCTAATCAGAGCTCTACTGGGAAATATAAAAGCCATATCTAATCAGAGCTCTACTGGGAAATATAAAAGCCATATCTATCAGAGCTCTACTGGGAAATATAAAAGCCATATCTAATTAGAGCTCTACTGGAAATATAAAAGCCATATCTAATCAGAGCTCTACTGGGAACTATAAAAGCCATATCTACTCAGAGCTCTACTGGAAATATAAATGCCATATCTACTCAGAGCTCTACTGGGAAATATAAAAGCCATATCTACCCAGAGCTCTACTGGAAATATAAAAGCCATATCTACCCAGAGCTCTACTGGGAAATATAAAAGCCATATCTACCAGAGATCAACTGGGAAATATAAAATCCATATCTAATCAGAGCTCTACTGGGAAATATAAAAGCTATATCTAATCAGAGCTCTACTGGGAAATATAAAAGCCATATCTACTCAGAGCTCTACTGAAATATAAAAGCCGTATCTAATCAGAGCTCTACTGGAAATATAAAAGCTATATCTAATCAGAGCTCTACTGGGAAATATAAAAGCCATATCTACTCAGAGCTCTACTGGGAAATATAAAGCCATATCTACTCAGAGCTCCACTGGGAAATATATAAAGCCATATCTACTCAGAGCTCTACTGGATATAAAAGCCATATCTACTCAGAGCTCCAGTGGGAAATCAACTCAAAGCTATACTGGATATTTAATAGCCATATATACTCAGAGCTCTATTGGGAAATATATCACATTGGAGGTACTTCTCAGTAGTCAAGTGACGTTACAAAAGTATGTATCAGTGCAAACGATTTGGAAGTGAGAAGAATGACAGAAAAAAAACAAAAAAAAACAAGTTTATTTCGTTATATCATCAACAAAATATGTAATTATATAATATGTGGTTTAATAACCATGTTTTTGAATACGGTAAATATTTCCCACGAGAGAAAATTTACTCCGATATAAAAACTCATGCTTTCAGCACTCTTTCTTATATCGGAGCAATTTCTCTCCTCGGGGAAATATTTCTCATATATAAAAAACACTGGAATTAAACTCTGCCAACTTAATTCTTGATATTTGCATTTGTGTGATTGGCATACTGATAGTTACTGGACACCTGACAGAAGTGCCTCCGTGCTGAAACATTAAAGACACTGCATCTAAAACTTCATGCCTCTCACCACTGCAGGTTCGAATCCCACTGGGACTTATAGAGCAGTCAAGTGAGAAAGTGTCGATTCTTACGGATGGCGGGAGGTATACAGTACTGGTTTTACCCAGGTAAAATGGAATGGTCTGCCTCTACCACAAAAAATTGACCATCATATATGGCCTAAAATGTTGCTAAAATGACATAAAAACGCCATTCAAACGGACACCAGACGGCATTAACTATCCATTATTATCCTTCTCTGTGAATGGCGCCTCCTCCACATCATGTCCTGCAGAGGTCGTATCTAGCGACCTTGTTAACCCCAAACTTTCTTCACACCACTAAACTTCAGGCCGGCTCACTGGAGTAATAAAGCGTGAAACTTGGGATGATACCTTTAATAACTCTATACCATATATTCATATACAGCATTAGTTGGAATCATTGGAAAACATCTTAATTCATTTTACACATATTCATTAGTTTTTAAGCAACCTTTGAATAAATCTAGACTTTTAATTGCACACAGTTTTTTAATGAATTCATCACCTGGCTCAAGTTTGGAAGAAAGGTTTTGTAGTGAAATTTGACAGTTCAGTTTTCTAAACATGTTTCTTTCCAAATAAACAAGCAAAACAGTTAGGCCACATTCATTATGGTCCTTCTAATAATTGCATTATTATATAGAGTACAATTATTATGACATCAAGTAAATCAAACAAAACAATTGCACAAGTTATTTTGAATAACTAATCATCCAAGTACATACTTGTCCTCCATGGTCTTGGTGGACGATGTACTACTGCCCGTCCTCAGTCGACTCCCGATGAAGCTGTGTCATCCTGTGCAATGGCACCAGGTAAATCAGTCAGGTCTCCGTTGTATGCCTGGAAATAATGATAAACTTGATGTTTGGATTTGTCAAAACAGATGTCTCACCTGGCCCCCTTACCTATGCTAAAAGTCATCAATAGTACTAGAAGGGTGTTCCACGGAACACTTGTTGTCCCCTGCTGTGGTGTTTTTTCAGCAGTACAATCTAACGATAAATTTTGAAGACCGGGGGTTCAATCCTTCATGAATTATGGAGGCATTTTTAAAGTGTTTAATGATGACGAAAAGGGGCATACTCTGCATTGGATAATTGAATAAGAAAGAACTGTAAAATGTTTCAGGACCATAGTTAATATTTTGCCAAGTTTTGAGCTGGAATTAGGTTGCAGGTTAAAGTTTTATGAAAGGGGGCACAACTTTGCCAAAATGAAAGTCAGAGTTATTGACATGGTGTAACAGCATTCCTTGGGTTAAGATGAAACGTGAGTTCAGTGTCATGAACATACCTCAAATTTTCTTCAAGTTATGGCCAAAAGTTAGGTTGCAGGTTAAAATATGACCGACGACAGATGACAACGACAGACTAAGTGATCCCTAAGTGTCTGCCATGCGAGCAGGCGACACAATAAGTAAACTGCGACAAAATATTCCAACCAGAGCGCCACCACAGTATGCATAATTATCTCCATTCATATTTTACTTTCCTGAAAATTACAAATTACCTAGGTAGGGCTTTAGAGGACAATAAAAAACAAGGAAGATAACTGGAAAAAGCCATCTGACCTGAATGATCCAAACTATGCGCTGCTCCAATATTTAATATTACCTCCCAGAAAGTTTAAAGTGCCTACTAGACCTGTACAACTAACTACGATAACGACTAGGACATCCGACTAAATACTCAGCATGAAACATGTTGGGGGCTGATCTCAAAGTTGTATAACAATCTGCTTTTATGTAGGCTCATAGGTGTTTGTGAAGGAAAAAGCCAATAAAAAAATCAATTAAAAAATACATGTTATTTATAGTTCTGTCAATATGTATACTGAAAAAAACAAAAAACAAACGCATAATGGGTATTTCCGCTATATATTGCATGTCTAATATGCTACTGCTAATCGAATGGTACAGGGCGACATTAGGCCGTCCTTTCGGAAAGAGAGGTTTAAACAGCACTGAACACACCGGTGGTTACCACTTTAAATTTCATTATTGACAGAATGCGCATTTGGATCAAGCAGGTGAACAAACTAGGCTTTAAACATTACAATCTCTTAACAGTAAACACAATAATGAAATGGCTTGACTTTTTCAGCAAAACTTCAACATTAACGAAATTCGTGGAACATAGTATACTTTGATTAAAAAGTCTACTACATGACAGAGTTGTCCTTTCTGTAAATAGTTGTAGCCCTTTTTGTACAAAACACGTTGAGATATGTCTGGAATATTACGTGTAATTAGGTGTATACAATAGTGTAGTATGGGCAATTTTTGACTATGCGCTTTTTGCCCTTTCAGTATATATATATACATCATATGCATCGACCTTTCAGACTATTTTTTCTTATACAGTCTTCGATGCAACCACCCAGACTTGGCTGGAGATTTAAAGGGCTTGCCTGAATAATTTATCACTAAAAATGTTTTGAGAGGAGGGTACACATCAGACGCAGATCCAAGATTTGGTTTGAGTATATGTGTGTGGAGGGTGCGGGGGGAGCTGAGAATCCTTCAAAATAAAATGTTTTTCTAC